>JAUZNJ010100021.1:0-21330 GCA_034780135.1 Jordanella pulchra
TGACGCGTCAATATGTGACGCTGAGGGGACATTGCCCAGGCGTCAGTATATGACGAGTCGGGAGTGAGAATGTGTTGCTCATTTACCTTCTGGATGGGTGGATGATGGTAGACAGATGGATGGACTTGCTTTTTGATATAGTAATTCTCATATTGGTCTGGTTTGTCCACCAGCGGTTTATCATTAAACATTTTTTCTATACAAAGAGTTTACATGTTTACACAAAGCCCAGTTGCACCTGGGAGATTACACGAGATTACACTGATGGCTCTTTATACTTTTCCATTTATGACTACATTTACATCAACAGACCAATCAGTTAGGATCATGTCTCCTTGATTACTGTTTTTTCCAAGTTTTATTTAAAAACAAATAGAAAATGATAACTCAACTTTATGTGGTAGAATCCATTCTAACAAGATGCTCGATTTTGATCAGACTTTCTTTACATGATTGTTGATTATTAAATAAAATGCATTTTCTTTATACAGAATATCAGCAAAAATCTTATTTTAACTTTTAAAGTTGTTTATGAAATTATCTTATAATCAATCAACTTCATTTCTATGGCACAAGTCAAACCTATTTTTCTTTCTGTCCAGCTCAAACAGACTCTCTTTGTATTCATTGAATTCTGCATGTTGTCACTACATACCAATTGCAAAAACAACACTACAAAGAGATATTTGATCAAATATCCATCCAGTGGTGCCTTTGTTCCTCGATTTTCCATTTCTTTTGTCTCTGTATTACCCTGTTTTCTTCAGAGGTCAGAAAGTTACATTTGCCCTTAGTAACCTCTGGAAATTGTATTGAGTAACTGAGTCAAGCTACACCAACCCTGTACTGTAGGGTTAGCCGAGGCCAACAAAATCAATTAAAAGGAGAATGCAATCTTGCCACTGTATTCATGAAATTCACCATTAGGAACTTCACTTTTTTGTGATTAATAAACAATATTTCGAGGTACACCTAAATTCAAAAATACAAGTTCAAATGCTTGTTAATATGGGACACTTTAAAAAGTTTTCACAAGTGGTATTCTTAGAACAAGAATGATTTTACACAGTGCGTTACACAAGAGTTTAAGTGTGATGAGTTGTTTTTACATTCTGTCACATTATAACCATAAACTTCAGAGACCCATGATTTTAGTTTTATTTTTAAGTTAAAAAAGTATCAGAAAACTGTTTACAGATTCAGCTGATCTGATTGTGCTAAAAATGCAGTTTTTGTCGGAAATGGTTATATGCAGGGACACGCCAATAGGTCTCCTTAAGAAGTGACACTTATTCTAATTTGCTTTAGACTGACATGACTGCCAGGTGTGTCTACCATCAGGCAGCTGCACCACTGGAGGTGAATAAATAAAATTATACTTGCAACAAAAGCATCAAATCAGTAGAAATATTTTTGTCCTAAATAGATAAATGATGCAGTATTTATGTAAGTTATCAATAACTATTATATAAACATTTTTACTTTACAGCCATCATGATTTTTTTATCTCTCCTTTTACAAATAAAATATTGTCTTGCTACTGAAAAAGGATACCTAAAAATGTGCATTTGATAATATCAAGATCTAAGTTATTCTATATATATATATATAGATATATGTACATATATGTATAGATATATATATATACATATATCTATATATATCTGTCCGCTGGCATGATCACCATGATGCTGGTTGCTCACTATTTTTAACTAAAATACCTCT
The DNA here is from genome assembly GCA_034780135.1 of Jordanella pulchra. NCBI lineage: Eukaryota > Metazoa > Chordata > Actinopteri > Cyprinodontiformes > Cyprinodontidae > Jordanella > Jordanella pulchra. The sequence continues at coordinate 1,726 of JAUZNJ010100021.1, forward strand.
GAGGCCTTTATAGAAGTGCTTGATCTTCAAGGAAACTAAAATAAAATGCAGCTGAAATCTATTAAGAATTAGGAGACTGGGACCATTTTGGATCCAATGGATTTTATTTAGGATTATTCCTAAAATAAAATGTACGTCACACTTCTGAAACCATAAAAAAAGCTTCGAAAGTCTGATCGGCAATGCAATTTTAGTGCATCATAATATGTTCTGTCTTATTAAAACGCAGTACAATATATTAAAGTTTTTACCTGTATAGTGATTAAAATGAATAGATTTCTGAGGTACCATGTGTTTGCACATAGACACAGCCTAAATCACCTTCAGACCTTCAGAAGGACTTTCTGACAATCCGTTATTTGACCCAGGTCCTCCATGTCTGCTCTATTGTTTGACCAGGTTAACTAATGGACAAGCTAATCAAAAGGGGGTGGTCATGTCTGTCTCACCTTTGTCAACAAAGGAGTGTTGACCCCTCAACAACACCAGCCCCCAGCCCATCACACAGAAGCCTCATACTCCCACTCAGAATAAAGCGGAGCTAATCGACACCTTCAGCCTCCTGGAATTTCCAGCGTTTCCATGGGAGGGGAGGCTTAGTGAAATACCAGACAGGTATTCTGTGCAGAAAACAAGCCCAGGCCCATTCCCAGTATGGTTGCAGCATGCTGTGAAAAACACTGGGAGTGTTCATGAAGCTCTTGTATTTCCCACTAACAGAGACCACTAACTATGGGATCGCGAATGTAACAAAATGAAACTCTTTCTCATTTTACATCTTAAAGGTTTCCGACAATGTAGATTTTCTTACAACCGAGAGAAAACCCAGATATAATATCTGTGGATTCAAGTGTGGCTGAAACAGCAGTGACCGACCATTCAAGCTCCCAATCTCATCTGATGGAGGCACAATGTTGCAGCAAAATAGGAGCTTTTTCAATGATTCCTGCTGGGATGCCATCCCACCACTGTTATTACTGAACATTCTGTGTCAGCGAGAGAAGTGCATAAACATAGGGTACTGACAGACCCCCTGTCTCACACAACAATAGCAGAATTATCCAGCTTGCTCCTGCCCCAAATCATTCATTTGGGGGCACAAGGTTTGTACTGGTGTGCAAATAATGGAATGTCTCATACAGTCACGATGTACAGTGTTAGTCAGGTGTAATAGCCATATCAACATTCAATGAGTTCTGTCCAAAATTAGATATTTTTTATCTGTGTGCAGCATATCATAAATTTTTTGTGATACGTCAGTTTTAAGATAATAGTGGAATAAGTATTCCTTAGTATTGTTAGGTTTTGATGTACTGGTTTTGCTCATAGAAGTGCAGTCAACGGATAAACCAAATACATTGTGTGATTAAAAAAATTAGGTAATTCAATTTTGAAACATTAGAAACATAATAAAGCATATTAACTTTGAGTTATTTCTTATATGATTTATTTTTTGTCCACTCAAATTAAATCCTTATATTTGTGAATAAGGGTTTGCAGTCATTCACTTCTACTTAGCTCTGGTAAGATAGCCCCCGAGCTTTCCAACCACATCTGGCATATGACTTTAACTAGACCATTGAAGCTCCTCAATATTTTTCCTTATGGGCAATTTCACTAGATAGAAAACTTCTAATGCTCTGATTGTATGAAATGATTGAATTGTCTCCACAAAGTGCCTTAAGATGACATGTGTTGTGAACTGGCACAACATAAATAAACAGAAATGATGTGTTATACACATCAAACGAGTTCACTTCACAAGACTAAAAGAAAAGAATCATTAGCTTTTTCTTCCAAATAGAACAATGCTGGAAACATTTCAGATCTTGTGGCTGCCTACAATAGTTAACATTTATTACTTAAATATTAAATAATGATTTATTCTTTATCCAGTCATTTTTCAGCAACAACGATTCCCAATAAGACCTAATCAAATTTGCACTGTATCTGCCTTGAGCTCACACAAATCATAGTCGCACAGAGGCTGAGTTATATTCAATGCATTCTGTCAGACCATTTGTATTCTGCAAGTGACATCTCAAATCTGCATCCAAATAGGCAATGAAATATTTATGCAATGATGGTGCTTCTCATTGTCAATTTGCTTCAACACAAAACTCCATTAGAAGGTAGGTGCATTCCTAGCCAGGCAGATCAGAAGAGAAATGGCCAATGAGGCGTCAGAAAAGGAGATATAGGGAAAGAGTATCAAGGAAGAGGAGACCCACTCTGGGTAGATTCATGACCAGCATTCTTGAATATTACACAAAAATATTAAAATCTTTACAATGGTAGAGGTCTTTGGAGCAAATCCTAGAATTTAAGAAATAAAACCTTTTTGGTCTTTTTTTGATTTAGTTGCAGATATCTGATTTCTGTTGTCATTCTGCAAGGAAGTGCAACAATATTAAAAACATATTCATAACATGGCTTGATTCTTCCTACATGAATAAACACTGTGAGTCTCAGATATTTATTCAGGGCATTACTAATCATAATTCTGAATGCTTTTCATCTCAGTTTCCTCTATCATAACCAATAATTATAAAAAACATGTCAGTGGAAATATAATATATGGCTGCTTAAAAACCTATCATCTCAAATAAAAAGGCATTTTGAAGATGTGTTCAATGTGCAGCTTATCACATGTTCAATGAACTGGATTAATAAAAGAAGAAGGTGTTTTTGCTCAATAAAAAAAACTCTGGGACTCTATAGTCTGTAACAAAAATGGAGATTTTTAACTATCTATGATCCCAGTGAAGACATTTGTTGCACTGACACATATGGATGTAACACTGCAAAAGCTTTCTGTATGTCTGATTAGTGTTTTGAAGTTCGCATTCCTCACTGTGACATGTTACAACGGAGCAATCGCTCTCTTTGTATGTTGCCTTCAGGGGAGTTAAGTGCTTGAATACAACACACATACTTTAGGTATACGTGAGCAAACTCAGACATTCTGACTTTGGAACAGATGTGGTTGGGGACGCTGCAGGGTCCATGTTTTTTTCTTGGCTTGAAAAAAATGCATATATTGTATGTTTAAAGACAAAACAGGGACAGAAAGCGTTAGAAAATCACCAAATTTTCCATATTCATCAGCTTTGTTTTCATATTGCTTTACTTTTACTCTACATGCACACAGCAGTACCAAACCCAGGAAGATGCAAACAAGCCATTAAACTCCAGAAGATGAAGGCTATTTTTTTATTTTCAGCCATACACAGGATGCAGAAAAGTCATGAACATTTGAATCAACATTTAAATTCAGTTTCTAATTAAGTAAGTGAGGCTGCAAATTGTAAAGAAACAGTAGAATGATGTATCAGTTTAAGTAGTTAATTCAGACATAGTACTGAACTAAAATTGCACTAAAGAATACGACAATGCATTCTATTTCTGCAAATAAAATGGGCTAAGACAAAAATAGAGAACAACTGGAACCTGCAGTTTAAGCTCATAACATGCTCCTTTCAATAGACTATTTCAGTTCTAACATTTTAACTATTATTACCTATTCTTTGGTATAGCCACCAGCCTAGTAGGAAATACAGTCTCTATTTACCTGCAAACAATCTTTAATTATGAACCAAAACATAGATTTCCCAGATTAAAAAAGATATATTTTTTGTTCTTTATAATGTTTGTCAAATCATGTTCATCAAAATAAATGCTTTTTATTGTATTCTACCACACAAAGTGTGGCTGAACAATTCACTGCCTAACACTGTAGGTGTGGCTGATGTCAAATTCTTTTATTTTACGTATTTGAGTTTCGTCAGGATTCAGGACTGCGATGAAGTAATATGTAAAAAAGACAGTCTGGGACATCTATTCTTCATTTTTAAGCTGGTAACATAATTCAGTTTTTTAGATATTAAGGAAACATTGATTTTTTGTGTTTAATCTATGCTATAAATATGGTGAAATCTAGCTGTAGATAATAGTAAGTAGAATATTTCAAAAGATAATAGAAAATAATTAAAGTAGTGCAGTTGTATTGGATTGGTCATTATGCTGCCCAGCCAGTGGTAATGAATAAATATTGCTTTTGCAGGAGTCTCTTTATTCTTATATAGATTTCTGTAAACTGAAAACGTTTTTCAGTTTCAGTTAGCCAGATCCAAAGCTGCTTTAAGCTACATGTTTTCATAGGCTTGTTGTCCAGAAGATTACCCCAAACACATCCCACTGTCCTGAGCAATCTGGTCCACACCAGACGCTGAGATTAAAGTCAGACTTTCTCTGGAGAAAAACAGCTCATAAATCAAAGATTCTGGTGTCCTTATCAATAAAATCACACATAAAGACGATTGGGGCTAAATGAATGTGTCCCTTCAGGTGAGTCCCCATGAAGCTCTCTACCTCAGGAATGTGTCGGCACTGTTATTCCCCACCCACCCCTCACTACTACCCCCAGCTCTGCCATTGTGAAAGAATGGAATGCTTTTCAAAATGTTCCTCCTTTCACAGCACGGGATGTCACGCACTAAACCATCCCTCATGAAAGGTTGAGAGCCAAATGTTTACTTGCATTTCAAAAACAAGTAAAATGTTTGGATCCAGTTCAAAGAACAAATCACACTCTGCAAAAGATGCAACAATATACTGTACAGCAAAGCTGAGATATTTTAATATTTTATCATAATGTGGTTTGAATTGATGTTAGGCGGGAGTTACGTCTAGAGTTTACAGATGTAACTGTTAAACTAACAGCACAGCATTTTCTGTCTAGCCTTAGTTGCACATATTTCTCCTAGAAAAATGGTTTATGGGGATTCATGAAACTATTTTATCTTCTGGGTAGGAAAAAATTAATGAATTATAGCAGAGACATAAAGCCCTTTTTACATGAATATTACATGAAACTTCTTTTTTTACTTGCAGTTCTTTACCTTCCCTGGAGTTCCCCTTCGTTGCCTTTGAAGTATAAAACTTGGTAACTCTGATATGTTAATAGTATTTGTGTTGTTGATCCCATTCAGTTAAAGAATACAACTAGCACAGAAACATAGATTTTATTTTTTTCTCTACTGTTTTCATCTTTCTTGGTATTGAGACCATTCCGCATTGTAAGGTGTGGCAGGTTTTTCACACAGACAAAAAAAGGGTGGTCCTCCTCAGGTGCTTGTATATTATTGGTTGGTGTAGTTGTCTAAATCACCACCTGAATGAGGTAGAGAAAAAGTCAGAGAAAAGCTTGTCAGAAGTATCTTCAACCTTCTTCAAGTCTGAGCCGAGCTTCATCGTTGCTTGGTATCAATGGGAACTATAAGTAAATTAAGGTGAGTATTGCATCCATAGCTAGCTTAAATAGATTAGATAGTCACATATTACTTGAATCGAGCTAATATGATGTTTCTAAGATTACGCTTTTGATTTTTTTAAAGAGGAGCAGAATCAAAGATACATTTTTAAACCCAGAATGTCAGACGTAACAAATGTAAATGAAAAACAGGATTGTAACTATTAGAGGGTTGCATTCTCTTTAAGCAGAAAATATATATTTTTATCTTTTTTATTATTGCCTAAACCAACATATCTGAGGTAGTCTGGTTGTAAGGGAGTTTGAGAAGGGCACCGCTGAGTTCATATTCCTGATGACTAAGCCAGAACTCAGCTCAGGCTTGTGATAACCTGTCAGAGCATGAAACGCTGGAGCCAAGGAGCAGGACAGGCCCGGTCTCGCTCCAGTTTAACTTAAAACTCCTGAAAAAAAGGAGAGGTCGACATTCGACTCCTGGCACACCCGGAGCCACCTCCTCAACCTCAGAGGCTTCCTCATTAATCATGGAGTCCCAACTGCAAACTCTGCACCTGGTTGCAGGGGTGGCCTCTATTTGAAAACTTCACACTGAAAATAAAGCTCAAGCTCAAGGCTTCTCAGTGCAACTAAGGAATCGTTGTTTCTGAAAAAAAAAGACTGATTAGATTTCATTACCTCGGGGAAATTTCGGGGATCTGAGGGAGTATGAAAATCTAAGTACGAAGAAGGATGATCTGACAGTGTGCATTTGTCTTTTTTTAATTTCAGAAACTGCTGGAATATGCTATGTGTTCTATCCTTCATTCCACCGGAGTCTGTATCTTTATTTAACCAGATTTCAGTGGTGTGAAGTGTAAAAGACATGGACGCATGACTTCAGGAGCCGACCACATTGCAAGAAGGATGTCAAAGATTCCCTTTAGTTTGTTCCTGTTACTTAACAATAAACATCCGTTTTTAACAAAGCATTGCATTTTTTTAAGATCTGCTTCATTTTGTGTTACATATGTAAGCCTCGGATTATCTAGTGGAAATTGTAATGTGACATGAATAAAATTCCTGACCTCCTGCCCTATGTTTCTTTTTTTTTTCTAATAGCGCAAAGTCTCAAACCATTGCTGAACCATTATACCACCCACTCCTAAGCTTCTGTGTTTCTCAGCCCCTGAGCGCCTTTTTTTTTCATTAGCCTGCATGGAGAATTTAAGACTGCAGCCCACACAAACAACCTTTACTTCTTGGCAGATGAAGCTTATTAACAATTTAAAACATGCCCTGGCCATAGCCCTCACAATGATACCATTAAACATTTTCTCCCTGCTAAACAGATACATCTCTAGCACTTCCAGCACAATACTCTAATGTTCTGCAATGGAAAGAAAAACAGACAGAAAGTGTTTGCTTTTTTATTTCTCTGCACTTCACGGTTGAAGCCATGTTCATTGTTTTTAAAGTGTGAGACATAGATACCATGTATAGACAAGGCAGCATGGTTTTTTAAACTATGTAAAGCCCAAATATTGAAGGATGAACCAGGCCTTATCTGGAAAGAGATTTAAGTTCAATTGAATTTCAACAGCAGAGCTCTGCAGCAACAGCGTTATGAACAGTATGTCTCTCTACGGGGTTCTGTTTGGTGTCTGACAATCACAGATATTTTCTAACATACAAAATTATAATAGTGAAGCATATTCTTGAGCCTTTGTTATCTATGCGAGTACATTTACATACATTTATATGCATCATCGTTTTTGTTCTCATTGGTTTAAAAATGCATGACGCACAAATGCATTAATCTTTAGTCAAGAAAAATAAGATCTACCACAGAAAATATATAATGAAAGGGTATGGATCAAAAAAGCACAACTATAGACATTTATTATTTTCACTAGAATGTCAACTGATAGACTGCTAAAGTAATGTTCAATTGCAGTCAAATTGTTTCCCATGTTTAACAAATATTTAACATATTGCGATTTGAAATGAGTTTTTGTTTAGAATTCCAATTACTCTGTTGCCAGAAAATAAAATCCAATGCAAATAAATGCCTTAAAAAGTCACCTAGTGTTTTCATGTACTCGTGTGGTCGTGAAACGTCATCGGCTTCGGCCCAAGTACTGTTCCAATTCACAAGACCATGCTTGCTTAGTGTGAGGGATTGCTGTTGAGTCAATGATTCGATGCAATCAGCTGGTTTTCCTTAGATAGAAAACTTTTAACTAATCTGTCTGTGTGATTTGAATGAACTGTCTTTGTGAAGTGCCTTGAGATGACTTGTGTTGTGATTTGGCGCTATATAAATAAACTGAATTGAAATTGAAGACCGAGAACGGAGGAAAACCCCGGATGTTGTTCTCGCTCCTCCCTCTTTACCGAGAAAGCATTAGAGCAGAATTTTTCTAAGGCTGGCAGTTTTCCCGGCATGTGCCGCGACGGCAGCAGCAGCACTAACAGAGCTCAGAGTATTAAGCTAAAGTTCATTTTCCGTTGTTCCACTAAAGTACGTTTTAAGATCATTTGAGGCGATTTTAAACATCTAAGCTTCACTGTGTGGCCCATTTACTGATTTAGTGCGTACGTTTTTTAAAAGTTCAGATGTTGAGAGAACCATGGCGACTAGCGGAGCTCCGAGGCTACCCGCAGGCATAGCTAACATTAGCAGCAGCCCTCTCTCGGCATAGCTGTGTGTGAAATACTGGTGGCTCTGATGGCGGGTTTTTGTTTTATTTGGCAAAATGTCCATTTAATTTGTGTTTATCTGACTGTGTTGATCATCATTCCCCAAATAAAGGAAAATTATAATTATCATCTAGAGGCTATTAAATGCTTCGGTGCCAATTGACACTGATCTGTCCTCCGTTCTTCCAGAGTCCATACTTGTGTTCTTAAGAATTGAGAAACGGCCAGAATGTCATAATTAGTTCTATTACATAACATAAGGTAGATGGGTGGGCAGCAACAGTTTCCATGGTGATCTTTCAAAACATTCAACACAATTTGTAAATAAACAATGATGGAAATTAGCAGAACACTCAACAGCTGACATGAAGGTCTGCAAAATGTACGTCTTTTTCCTCTTCCTGTTGCTGGATCAAACCCAGGAGGATGATACAGGTAAGAAAAAGTGAGAGTAGTGACACTTACACCACCATGAAACAACAACAGTAAAAAAAATTTTAACGGAATAAAAATGAAATATTCTCAGATTTTTGGTTTTGGGGTTCAGACACCACCGGGCAATGTGGATTATTTAGGTTAGTATGACAGTTTCATACCATGCATGCAAAGAACTCAAACCTTTTTTATGTTACATCAGTAAAACATAAGCTAATGTGGCAAGGTGCACACTACAGAGGGCCCGGACAGGATTTGATCCCAAGACTTCCGGGTGAAAGTCAAGCACACTGACCAGTCAGCCAAGGGGATATCCCCTTGGCCAAGTACCCAAGGCTCATGATCAGTTGGAGGCATAGTGACAGGACCCCACCCTGTCACACTTAACTACATTAATTTACCTTGCAAATATGTTATATTCCCTTGTGTTAGTTAAGTAAACAATACGATCTACAGTCGTGTTGCTAGCTGCTTTCTTTGCATGCTACTCCTATTTTTCCTCTTTTTTGGGCTTGCAGTAGCAGAAGACATCGGAGTTCATCAGCTGGAACGCTTAGTGGAGCTGCTGACCACCAAAGAGTGTGAGGACCTCCTGGTTGCCCTGTCTCGCCCAGAAGAGGACATTTTTCAGCACATTGAACGTCTCTCTCCAGAAAATAATCAGCTGGATCTTAAACTTCGAGCCAAGAGAGATACCTCCGCTGCATTTCCAGGTTATTCGAGACATTTAACACCACTTAAATCACCAAAGGTCCTTTTTTATCAACTTTTTGCAAGAGGGGAGAGTTTTCTCACCATGTGGGGTTTTATAATGGGTCATCAAATGTTCTTAGGTGGGAAAAATGTAAACATCAGACACAATAAGGCAGGTATTCTCCACAGTTCACTGCTTTGCAGCTAGATTGAGAGTGGTGAGTTTCTATTCTAGAACAGCATCAGAGAAGGTGGCACCTTGTCTGATTTCAACTTCTAATTTTCAGATTAATTATCACAAGGTTTTGTGTTCACAATTTTATTTTTTGTGACTTAACTTCTCATCTTGGTCCATTTCTGGATTCTATGTATGTATGTATTTAGCTGGAATTATTTTTATCTGTTGTTTACTTTTCATTCATCACTTGTTATGATGTGTCACCATAGAAACAAGACAGATGCATACAAAAGGGAACAGCTAATTGACATCCTGAAGGCCCAAATAATACCCAACGTATGACCTAGAAATAACTCATTAGTCGACTGATGTTAATGTTTTTTTACAGATTAGAGTTCAAAATATAGGTTTGGATCCTTTAAATTTTCTGATAAATTCAATAAAACTCAAAAATACTTTATTAATCCCAAGTAGAAACTAAGTAATTAATACAAACTATTTGGAGGAACTAACTCTAACTAAATTAGACTAAAGTGTTAGATTCACAATGTACTGTGCAGAAGGGGCTAAAGTCCTCAACAAAGATGTCCTCAGTTCAATTCCCAGCCTGAACCATTTACTGCATGCCTTCCTCTTTCTCCTCTGCTCTTCTTCCTGATAACTTTTTAATGAATAATAATCACAAGCATGACAGTTCTATTACTTTAGTTATAAAGCATTTTTAAAACAAGATCAGCTGCATAAAGTGCAAACATAAAATAATGAATAAACATCTTCAAAACTGAAGATTATGGTAAACAACATCAAAAGGGAACGAGAGAAGAGTCCCAACATGCGTTAAAACCCAAGGAATAAAAATGTGAAGAGCAGCTGTGTTCTGGAACAATTGGAGCCACTTAGAGAGGACTGGCTAAGTTAGATCTAGAAAACATTACAAGAAAGGGTTGTAGGAAAGGAATTAATTTCTGTTTAAAAGTGTTTAAATTGGCTTGCTCTTTGCCAGCTGTCTAAGTTGACAGAAACTGGGCTTGACCACTGCTCTAACCTCATGATCAAGTTTAACGTCTGTTTTTTTTTTTTTTTTTTTTTTAGGCCTTATTTTGTATCATTTTTGCAACTAGGCAGACAGGAAAGGGGTGGAGAGAAAGAAATGGTCAACTCCAAGTAAGATGCCAAGGGGCTCAAATCAACAAGAGAATATTCGGACAACATACCATCTCCTTTCTTGTTGTTTAGAGTTAAAAAGTATAAAGCATCCAAGTTTTGATGTCTTCAAGACACAATGATAGGGGCTTGATCAAAAACACTCCTTTTTTAAAAGCATGTACAGTATATTAGACTGTCGTCAGCATAAAAATGAAAGGAAATCCCATGTTTTCTGAGAGGAAGCAAGTAAAGATAAAAAGGCAGGGGTGACCAAGGACTGAGTCCTGGGAAACCCTATAAAGTAGAGGAGTGGATGAAGATTAAAATCAGCAAAGATGGTTCTGTTTGGCAAATAAGTCAGTACCACTAAAACCAAGTTGGTTCAATAAACAAGATAACAAAATGTTGTGGCCCACAGCATCAAAAGCTACTATTAGGTCAAACAAATAAAGAACAACATATTCACCTGAGTTATTTGCCCTGAGTATGTCATTAAAAACTCAATAAAACATACTCTGTCCTGTGATTAGTTTTAAAACTAGAATGAAAAACCTTGACGTTGTTTTTTTCATCTTAAAAGGGGTTAACCTGGAAAAGGAAGTTTAATTTATGCCTTTAACTGTTTCTCCCATCACTAACTCAAGTTTGAGCTATTGTTTCAGCATCCTGGAAAGCAGTGTCATGCTTTCTAACTACCATGTTTTATGTGCTTAGAAGAGGAAAAGGGTCAATGCAGAACAGCTTTGACAGATTGGCTGCTAAAGTTCGGTGAGAAGACTTACTACGACAAGCTTTCTCGTGCTTTGCAGCACGTTGGCAGAACAGACGTTGCCTTGGGTGAGTTAAGCTGAATTACACGGTTTCACTTTTTTCGTAGATTCTGTGTTCCGACTACTAGACTGGTTGTTTTTTCTCAACTAAAAGACTGAGAAAAACACAATTAACATCTGGACTTGCTACTGGATTACTAAAACAGAGTATTATGACTAAACTGAGTTTTTTTTTCTAAATTACAAAAACAAATTCATAATATTAGATCTATGAGATTAAAGTTGTGACATTACATGAAAAAGTCATAGTAATAGGTCTAAGAGTAAAACAATCATAGCATTACAAAATTAAAGTTATAATACAGAAAAGTGTTAAAAATGTTAATATTAAATTATTCAAGATGTAGGCTATTTAAGACGTTCTCTCCTTGCCATTGATGTGTCCCACCCTTTCTTTCATCAACCACGATTTTTAAAGTATGTTTGTTTGACTATCATTGAGGTCCGGTCAGTTCCCCTGTAGAACTTACCCAGTCTGGTCCTCACCTCCTCTCCCACTAACTGGTTTTTGAGACAGTCTTTGGTCAGAATTGGGCAGAGTCTTCATAGCTTAAAAAAAAAAAACATGGAAAGAAAGCTTGTCGCTTGCAGCACTTTTTTTTCCATGGATAGAACTTTTATTATCCTACTAATTGGATAGTTGTCATATCAAAGCTGTTCAATTTCCATGTATATTGCCATTGATAGCAGAAAATCCCAAAAGCAAACTCCACAACATGTCCCTTGACAAAAGGAAATTGGAACAAAGCCTCATTCTGCTACATTTCTACACAGTTTCAAAACTGGTTTATTCCAGTCACAATGGCCTACCTAATATTTGAACAACAAGGAACAATTGCTTTATCACTTTGAGGTTTCTTTTAATTGGAACGTGAAGACTGGCATAATTTACACACTGCCAATCTCTGGCATGTGCTACAGTCCAGTGTGCACATCAACTCTCAAGCTGAGCAGCAATGGAAAGGAGGAGGTGTAAATGATCTGACAGAGGACTCAGTGGAGCTGACACAAGCCCAACAACAAACCATCTGCTCCTTTCATCAGCAGCTTTGGAGATACAAAAAAATAACACAAGAAAAATATGCAAAGACAAGTTGTAAGACAGGAATTCGGAAGGGTGGGAATCAGAGTGATGCAGGATGTGGCAATAACTGATCGCTTGACTGAAGTTCTGAAGAAATTTGGTCATAGATACTAATTCGAAACGTCCAATTTATCAATTGAAAGCATAACCTATTCCACCCAATTTCTCTCAAATTATCAGGTCAACATTAAAGTCAGTAACACTTAGCACTTATATAACACTACAGATTTTTTGTGGAATATCAAATATTTCTTTAAAGTATTTTTTTTACCAATTGTGATGCAGATGTCCGCGTTGTGATAAACTATAAATTCCTGCTGCAGCCGAGTCAGACCATAGTGTGTTGTTATTATAACATTATCACAACATTATTATTCTCCTTACATACTACCGTCTGGGGAGGAAACATCAATGCTCCGTTTGTAGACTACAACTGCCTCCAGGAGGTCAATATCATTAGCATAATCTATTAGAAATGCGTTGCGCACCTATACTCAAGCATTACCTATACTCAGGTAAGGGAACTTTGCATATGTTATATCATGATCTAAGAGAATATTCAATTCTGATTGGCTGTATTTTGTCTGTTTAGAAGGTGTTGTACGACACCTATAAAAAAGTTCCAGTCAGTCATTAAATTATTGTTTTGGCTCCCTGTGAAATTCTATTTTGTATCACTTAACTTCCTATTTAGCTGTGGCAAACTGAGCTGCAGGTTCTTTGGCCATAGCCGGTTACCTTGGTAACACGTCGCAACGAAAGATATTGAGTAGTTCATTCAACTGTGGCAATACTAAAAATATTACCATAAAAAGAAAACTGAAAGCAATAAGTGTTTCTTTTATAACTGACCACGGTATCAGCTAGATAATGCCCTTCAAAGTGTCCACTGTCATAAATAATGGCCGATGTGGAGACATGAACCACGAAGGCTGCTTCTGCTAAGTCAAGCTATGTTTTTTATTGCTTTTTTTTAACCACTGAAATTGGAAGTTCTTGTCAAGAAACAGCTGACTGGAAAAATTTTTATCTGTCATTCTGACACTTTGCAAAGGTAACCAGCTCTGGTCAGAAATATGTATGTAAAATATGTAAAATAACAGCAATTTTGTTTAGGATAAAAATATTAATTACCATTTTTATCAACACTGTATTATATTCCCACAAAATAACAAATGTTTCCAACAAACTCTTGACAATAAGAAAACAACAAAAGAAATCAAACCTATTAAGTTTTTCTGTAATGAGAAGACTGGGCTTATATTTTCTTATTGATATACGAATGTCGTTAACCACTTGTAGACCTGCACTATATTTTATTTATAGTATCTTAAAAATAAAAAAGCCAGACTCACATAGACATGATAACATACGTGTGTGAGTATGTGTGAAATTCATTTTTCCTATTGCATTATTGTAATAGAAAAATTAATTTTACCACCCTGTCACCCAAACCACCTGACATAGTTTGTCTCAGAGTTCAGCTTTAAATCTCCAATGCATTCCCACATTCATATATTATTGCAAGTTATATCTATAATTTATTTCTATGGCTAACACTAGAAATAATGCTGATGTTAAGAAACCTAATTCTAAGGTCAGTGGATTCAACGTGACTTAATTAAATTCTCATTTTTGATTTCAGGGATTAATTGAAGATGGTGGCGCCATTCCCTTGCAGTATGGCACTCTTGTGTTTTTGGGAAGTCTGCCTAGAGGCAACCCCTTCTTTAAAAAACCATTGTCCTACAACACTTTTTACAAACGACCTGCAGCCTATCAAAGAATTCACACAGACCATGGTATACTTGCTGATAATGGACATCTGATCGTGGCATTATACACGCTTCACGTGCGCCACACCCGTAAACAAGTATTTTGACATGAACAGAAATATATTGTTTTATATTCTACGATAAGTTCATACACTTATTGTATGTTTTAGGACCTCAGGATACCACCTCAATGATTTGAGGTTTAATAATTAGAACTGTGCTCCACTGAGGATGGTTTGATGGTTTAAAGAAACCATAAAAAATATTGATCTGTAGATGAACGTTTTCCCATTTGAGGTGTTCATGTCTGCTATTCATGTGAGTCTGTCTCTGTTTTTTTTTGCTTTTACAGAAGTGGGGAAGAACATCAACCAGGATAAAGCCTTAAGCTTGAAACGCTACGTTGAGGACTACGAGAAACATGCCAAATCCCTAAACAGCCAGTTGAATGCAGATGCAACTAAGGAGCGCCGTGCTCATCTAAGAGTCCGAAAAATAAAGAGTAATATTTTCTCACATTCTAAAAGATGGACGTTGACTCAAACAGGGACAAATAGCAATGCAAAATCAAGGACTTAAGTATATCTAAGGAGGAAATCTTCAAGGTAGAAAGGGGGGCTTTTGGGTTATTGTCTGAATGATGTTTCACTGAACCCTGAATCTATTAAGTGTTTATATGAGATGCTGGGTTAGATGGGGTGGCTTTGGGCATGCTTCCAACTCATTACTCCTCAACATCAACACTCTCACTTTACAAAGTATATTTCCCAGGACATTCACAGATTCAAAAATGTAATTATCACCTCTCCACTTATTTACCCTCCTTAGAGATTACTTCAGGTGCAAAATTGTCAAAAAAAGTGCTCCCATGGTTCTTATAATCTTAAACATGTTTGGCTCTTTTGTTCTGTATTTCAGTTGGGGATCTGACGTGGCGTGATCTGGATCTGATTGTGAAACGAGCTCCTGTACCTCCTTATCCTAGGGGGCCTCTGGATGTTGTTCTGCCTTTTTTTTATGGCATCCTGCTGAGCTCAGTTTCATGTGCAGTTTTACTCCTCATTGTTATGCTTGTCTGCCAAGGATCAAGTTGATTTTAGGATGCATTCAGGATTTTAGAAGCAGAAATGTTTGTCTGTGCGAAAAGAAGTAGAAGAATGTAGCATTAAGTACGAAGTGATAAATAAAACCTTTCTTTTTATGTATACTGTATGTTCTGTAAGATATCATCCAGTCTGTGTATTCAAACTGATCGCAACAACTTTGCAAACTATAGTTTATTCCGCTTCACAGTTGTTAATGTATTAACACCAGCAGCCAGAATGGTATCTTTCGAGATAAAGTGATTAGCCATGCTTTAGGGTTTTTTGAAGGAGTTGCCAGTATTGTCATACCAGTGGCTATCTGCATTGTGATGTGACAGATGCACTGGAACCCAGCCCTCACACATCACAGGTTATTCCAGTGTTACTCTGATAGGGATGCCACTTTCCATTTCCCCTCAAAGTGACGGCACTGTGCCCGTCTGGCATTGAAGAACAACTAATTATCTGGCCTGGCGTCCATTTCCCCTGAGCCTGCCGATACCTCCACAGGCAATCTAAGGTACTAATAACAATGACAATACCCGCAGACGATCTAGAGATCTTGTTTGTAATGACAAGGTCTGCTGGATAAATACAGCTAAAACGAAAGTACAGAAGTTTGGTTTTGAAAATGTACGAAAATTGAAAAAGGGTGACATTTGAAACTGTGAGACCAAATTTGTCCCATACTGCTGAAGAGAAAACATTTTTATGAGATTTGTTCAAATCTGTGAGCTTTAATTAGCAAAGTCATTTGCTCTCAACAGGATAATTTTCAAATACTTCATTCAGGCAGTTTTATAATACCATGACGGAAAACACCCATGGCACTCCACTACTTTCTTTCTTCTTGCTCCCAGTTTCTTACACCGTCCCCACTTTCTTCGTCATAATTGAGCTAATTACTTCATTACACAAATCTAGCCTAATGTGTTTCAGGAGGGCGACAGCTTGGATTAACGCCGGCACTGAGCAGCAATTACAGTCTATTAGTTCATAAATCAACATTTAAATAAAATTATAGTACCAACAACTGTATGAGTAAAGCTCTGCGAGACCGAAAGGCCATGCCTTTGAATTTTAGTAATTATTGAAGTACATTGCGGCAGAAAAGTATTTATTTCCTCAGAACTTGCTCACAAACTTAAGCAAAGTTTGGTGTGATTTGATGTAAAAGATTAACACGTGTGAATTAGGCATGATTTCATTAAATAATGTGTGATTGTAAGTAATACATGGTTTTGATGTGGAAGAAATATTTGTATTTTTTTTTTAAAGAACTGTTTTTGAAAATTGTTCATTTGTATCCAACAATTTTGACAGGGATGTTCCAATTGGATCCATTATAATACTGGGTGGTGACCCTCCCCCTGGTCTCAGGTCTTTGGCACCCTGTTACAGATTTTCTTACAGATTAACTTGCATTTAGTCCCACTCATTAACTCTTACCAGTTTCTCAACCATTCTGATGAAAAACATCCTCACAGCAGCATATCGCCACTAGCATATCCAAGTAAAAAGATGGTGGATTCAGGGTGCCGTTTTTGTGCCAGAAATGTATACTTTGTGTCATCTAAGAAGAATGTCTTCCGGCCAATGTTTACTGTCTCCTACATGATGTGCAGCAGGAATCTTATGACTTCTTTCAACTATGGCTATTTTTTTCTGATGTCGATTTATGATTTTTGAAGTAGTTTATATTTTTATTACCACCTGAGTTGTGGATTTATGCAGCTCCTCCAGATTTACCACAAGCCTCTTGCTTGACTCTTGGATAAATGATTCTCTTTTCCACCCTATCAGTTAGATTGACTGCCTTGTCCTGATAGGATTTACATCTGTTCCACATCCTTTGGCTTATAAACTAAACCCTGCTCTCTGAAATTTTCAAAGTTTGGCCTATTATCTCCTAACGTAACTCTTCTTAAAATGTTTCCAAATCTATTTCCCTGACCTCTCTGTTGTTTTCCCTATCTTCATTATGTTGTTTTTTCACTATTAGGCCCAAATACTCAGCCTCAGAGGAAAGGGGGATTATGCTGAGATTAAATTCACCCATGTAGATACTGACTAATATTAAGGTGATTTCTGAATTGAAAATTTGTTTGAATTGATTGGGGGATCAGAATATAAAAAGGCATGCCACACTGTCCAGGCTTTTCTAAACAGTTCTTTTAAAATGAGTATTGAAAAATGTTATAATTTGAAATAATATGGAATGTAAATTATAAACCAGATTTTAAAAAGCTGTCAGTACAATATTTATTGTATTTTATTTTGATAATATTTTTATTTATTTTCACTTTTTATCTTTATTAAATGTATTTGCTCCTTAGTGAAAAAAATGTTTAAAGGCTCTTCTATATATAAAATTAAACTCTAACATCTGTATTTGAACCTTGTTTTGTTTCACATTTATCACTAAACTCCCCTGGCAGCAAAGGACAGCTTTATGTGACTAAACTTTCTCTGTCCTTCAGTTTTCCCCCACTGGCTGTTAAGATGCTGCAGGTGCTGACTCTGACAGGTTCACCTGCTGTGGGCTCACCCGCATTTCTGTAAGCAGTGGAGAGGAAAGCTGTACTTTTGTATGCCTGACTGACTCAAAGAAACAACATGCCACAAGGGGCCATCGTGGTTGTGACACTATTTTGCAAGGCTCCATCAGGAAGCTTCTTTCAGCTGGCTAAAAAAAGATTAAAACAAACTCTTCAGGGTTATTGAAGCTAACTGTGGAAGGTTAGTGAACCCTGCCTCATAGACTGATAGCAATGGTTTAAAAAACCATTAAAGCATAGTAATATATTATAGGTATGTTTTTTTCTTTGTGTTTTGTTTTACAATCTACAGTGTCTTGAGATTCAACACCCCATGTATTATTTCATTTGGTGCTGCAATATAAACATGCTGCATAGACATAAAAGCGCAGACACAAAAATCAACAGAAATACACAAAACACATGCAAAGGAAAAGGGCTGCAAAGAGAAATACTACATTCATAGAAATTAGAGAGCAGCAAAGTTCACAAAAACTGGAAATACAAAACCCACTGCAAACACATGAACAATGTTAACACAAAATGCATGAAACTGACAAATCCTGCTAGTAGCAAGATCAGCTGCAAACTAGATCTGGATAAGCAAAGTGCTTCAGACAACCAGGGTGACGTGATCACCATCTCATTTCGAACCGGAACCTTATTACATATATAAACAGGACACCCAGTGAGATAAGTGTTTAAAAAAGATTCAAAGTAATACTTATCTTTTTTTTCTTCTCTTGAAATTTCCTCTTAGCAGGCATCCCATTTATGTTTTTGCTAAAGCTGAGGGTCTCATATAAGCAGTGTTGGGAGTAGTGGCGTTAAGTAATGACTGTGTTAATAAGAGAGTTATATTCTTGTAACGAGGTAATCCAACTATTTACTTTTTGACTAATAATTATGTCATTACATTACTTGTTGCATAATGCAGCACTTTATTTCGATCAGCCAAAGGGATTTTCATTAGAGAGCTTTCAGTGCAGAAGGTAGCAACAGCTGAGATTCACACACACACAATTGGATGGGGGGGGATGTAAAGTGGGTGGGTGATTCAAACAATTTTTTTGTTAAATTATGTGAAAAGCATTTTTCTTCCTATACCTGTTTGAGCGTGTGAGAGCGGGCAGAAGAGTGCTGCAGTTCTGTATTTTGGCCACAGGTGGCAGTATCATTAGAAAACTTCGTAATTCCCTTTTTTTCCACATTAATCACGTCTTATAACTAGTTTGCAGCTTTTTCTCTCTCACAGTTGTTTTTGCTACTACTTTCTATGTTTGTGTGTTAGTATCATTTATGTGTTTGAAGCTTGTGTGCACTTTGCAAATGCTGAGTTGGGGACAACACTGAGAAAACACCATTTCTATTGTGAGACATGGTGACACATTGTTGAAGGGGATACTCTACTGTTGAAAGGGAGCAACTCAGAGTTAATGGAAAGATGGATGAACCGAGAGACTTGGAAATTCTGGAAAAGAAAAAAAACTGTGAGTCGCTGCAAAATATATAATCCTGTAACAGGGGTTAATTTACAAAAGGACAACGAAAACATACGGCCAGAGCTACAAGTGATTGGTTTATATTAAAGCATGTTAATGTGTAAGAATGGATGTCCTAGTCAAAACTCAGTAAAAGTCCAATAAGAATACATCCCATACTTAAAATTTAATCTTAAAGATGCTCTTCATTAATTCTAATTGCGCAAAACTGCAAGCCATACAACTTTAAAGACATTAAGGTCTTAATGCTGTAAGAAGAAGTTCTGGATATTAACTCGTCATATGAAAGTGCACGAATCGGCCATCTGCCGAGGCCGCTCACACTAAGCCTGATTCTGCTGGAGGTTTCTTCCTGTTAAAAGGGAGTTTTTCCTCTCCACTGTTGCTAC
>JAUZNJ010100032.1:0-21330 GCA_034780135.1 Jordanella pulchra
AGTAGGCTGACAGGAAAGGGGGTATGAAAGAGGGGGAGAGACATGCGGGAAAGGACCACAAGCCGGATTCGAACCTGTGTCGCCCGCGTCGAGGACTGAGGCCTCCGTACATGGGTCGTGCGCACTAACCACTGCTCCACCTGCACGCCCATAATTATTTATTTATAAGTTATTTATTTATCGTATTGTGGCACTTGTCGTGCTCCATACTGGTGCAGTTCTTCTAAGAACATTATTTAACTTGTCAAAGGGCATCCCACTGAATCTTTGTCCTGCTCTAGACCAGTGATTCCAAATCAAGGGTACTCATACCCCTAGTGGTCCATGAGTGCATTGCAAGGGGTACATGAAAATATTTTATTTTTGGGTAGTAAAATAAAATAGGGCTGGGATCTGTTCTGCTTTGTAAAGACCCAACTAAAAATAAGTAAGTTATTCTTCTATGATTCTGTTCACCTGCATCAAATCCAAGTAGAGGAACAGACTAGATGGAGAAAGTGTTTTTTTTGTTTTTTTTTTACACTCAACTTTCTGAGCTGATCAAAGCAAGCTCAGGCAAAAACGATCTAAAAATAAGTAAAAAATTCTTTAAATAAGTTTGTTTGTCAGTAATCTGAGCAGGAAATTGAGATTATTTGTCAAGGGAATTTGTATTTAATTTAATGTATATATATCACGATACAGTTCTTAATTTCGGTCGATACGATATAATTTCAATATCAATGTAGGAAATATAAAAGCCTTAGAAAGACAGCCAAGAATGCCTACAGCAGATGACTATAGAAACTTAGGATGAATAGTTTGCAATGTTTATGAAAATCCTTCAACAGAACATTTAATAAATATTAGCTTTGAAAAACAAAACAACATAAAACTACATGAAAACCTGGAACTTCAGTCAGTGACCAGTGCTATGTTTATGACTGTGATGTATATTGGAATACTGAATTAAACCATATTGCGAAATATATTGATATTGAAATATTGTCCATCTCTAAGCAGTCTTACAAAATATCTTAGTGTCATCAATGAGAAATCACAGTATTTTAGCTAAATGTAGTATCCTGATCTGGATGGCTTCTGGTAATTGATGAAACCTTTAATTCAGCTTAGTTCTTAAAAATACTGAGGGAAAATACTCACCCCAGCAAGCCTCACTTATTAAGGTTTTGGTTTTAAGTCTGAACTTAAAACCAGCTGGAATGTTGTTGTTAGAAAAGACTGATTACCTCTTATAGCAGTTATACCACTATTGTTGCAATCATTTGGATATTGTCATGATTTGAGAACCATTTTTTTGTAAAAGCAAAATCTGGAGGTGGTTGCTTTTCAAGGCACTGTAGATGTTCCAAATGTGAAAATGTTTTAATCATGCAAAGTAACATGTTTTGTTTGTTTAATTATGACTTTTTGCAGCTGGAACTGATTTTATGCTTGAGTAATAGTGCCGAAGAATCAAATATTGTTATGAGAAAAGAAATTTGCAAGAGTGCAGTGCTTTTACCATCGCTCGTTCGAACCCAGGACAAAAATGTCTGATACATTGATGAAGTCTCACATGGTACCTCAGCTAAAGCTAAAATAGCACAAGTAAATGCATTTCGGTTGTTTTCACCTAAACTAAAAGGAAAGATGTCAGAGGTCAACAACCGCACTGAAGAGTTGGGTTATTTGCTTCAGGAAGATTGAAAAAGATGTCTTTTGAATTGTGCAAAACCTGGAAGCCATCACTACTGTTTTTAGAAAGATGATGTCAGACATTTTGTCATGCGTTATTCATATTTCAAAACAAAGAAGACGATTGTGGCATTACAGTCATGACAATAGGTTACAGCAGTGGAAGATGCAACAAACCTAATAAACAATATGCTTTTTGTTCTTCTTGGCTGGAATCTGAAGTATTTTAAGCTCGAAACGGCTCAAATCATTTATAGTGAGGTCTTTCATGTCACTTTGCAATGTAAAGATGTAAAAAACAATTAAGTTTAATTTGCAGTTCAAAAGAGTTTATTTATCTTTCAAATTAGGTCAAACTATTATCTAAAACCGCTATGTTTTCATTGCCCTTTCCTAATAAAGTAGTTAAAGCTGGTTTCTGGTAAGATGATACACAGAACCCAAGAGTGCTGACAGTAAATGGATGTAGGGTGGGAAGGGCTTGGAATAAATAAGTGGAGCATTGTTTCTGCAGAGGCAAAGGTCAGGAAGTCAGTCCGAATTGTTCGCACAGTTCTTTTTGGACGGAGTCATCTTTCTCTGTCTGCGTCGAGAACCATCAGACATCACATTTGCTAAGCTGCAAGTGCAGCTACCCGGAGACCGCTACGTCCACCGTGTGTTTTTGGAAACACTGGGTAGTGCAGGAAGAGGGTGTATGTCTACAGCTACAGTTTAATCATGTTTGAATGGAGGGAAGAGCCTGCCAGGATGATTGCTCCAGACAGGGAAACTTCTGATTATTGCAGAAGGAATTCCTTGATTTATTTTTGGCCTTTGAAAGCGAACAAAGATATTTTGAGTTATATTTTGCATTCAGGCGAAGTACAAAATTTTACAATGATAATAAAAATTACCAGCAAACTCTAAGCACCTGGTCCACAGTCAGTGTTTGGTTGTTGCCAGTAAGATGGTTTTATGCAACAATGCACTGCAAAGAAATCTAACTCATTCTGATTGTCTAGCATTTTTACAAAACAGTAACATCATATTAGGTCAAAAATACCACATATAACAAAAATAAACTTTGTTACCCCTGATTTATCATTAAGTGATTTAAAGAGATATTATGTAGCCTTTTTATTTGACCCTTTATGATTAAAACGTTGACGAGCAGACTGACGCCTCAATAGTTTAGCACTGATGCATCTACGAGCCTGAATTTTCCTGAATTTACTTTGGGTCGGAAGTTCTTGCGTTGTTCGGCGGATGTGACATCAAGCTCCGACTTTGCAAAACAAATTACAGAGCAGGCATTATATTTAAGATGGATTTTGTAGATACTCAGAAGCAACTGGTATCCAGCTAAATTCAGACATTAATGGCAACTACATATAAGGTGAAAAAAGTAAAAAGAAATAAACTTGTCAAGTACGACTGAGCTAGGACAATGAGCAGAAGAGTTCTGCAGTTCTGTGTTTTGGCCACAGGTGGCACTATATTAGAAAACTCTCTTATGGTTCTTTAATAACTGAATGTCTCAATTCTTCAAATT
This sequence comes from Jordanella pulchra, assembly GCA_034780135.1. Taxonomy (NCBI): domain Eukaryota; kingdom Metazoa; phylum Chordata; class Actinopteri; order Cyprinodontiformes; family Cyprinodontidae; genus Jordanella; species Jordanella pulchra. The sequence goes on from JAUZNJ010100032.1 coordinate 3,212, forward strand.
AATGGAATATGTTATCCTCTTGTGTTTAATATTTATTTGGAAAACATTTTAATTTAAACTGAAGTATTCTTATTAACTCAAACTACTGATTTAAAGAATTTGGTTAACTAACGTTTCAGATAGCCCATGATGCAAACTGAAACATACATTTGTGCCTGAGTAACACCACAAAAAAAAGTAGGAAAAGCCTTTCACCTCTTCCATTGTGTATATCCTCCCACTGTGTTTGATATGGGAAAGAGTTTGGATTTAAAACACAATGGGTTGATTAAAAAGGACAGTGAGTAAAAACAGTACTCAATTTTTAAAAAATAATTTCACTAATAAAAAACTGCAGTTTGCATCACAACTTTTCACTTCAGGTACAGCCGCAAACCATTTGGGGTAAATACCTCCCAGCTTCTTTGTGAAATAAAACAAGCTAATTTTAATGTTGCTTTAGATTCTGACTTGCATTTAAATCTAAACCATTCTACCACAACAATCCATATATTATCTCATTAACTCTAACCAGCTTCCTTGTACCTATTAAAGAAATGCATCCCAACAGCATGATGCTGCCAGCACCAAGTTTAATACATGGTGTCTTCAGAGAACAACTTTTTCTCTATTTTCTTTAGAGATATCTGCATTATTATCCTCCAACTTTACAATAAAATAGTATATCAAGGGAGCAACAATCCTGAATGGTATAATTGGATAACCGAGGTTAAATTTAATCAGGTAATGGACAATAAAGTTGTCTTTTTGTGTTCTTCAAATAACTGGCACGAAATATAATAAATGTGCTAAGGTCTATTTAAAATTATTAACTCCATTCTCAGTCTTTAGGTCTCACAGGACACACATGTTTAGCTTTGCAAAGTGAAAACAGATGGGAAATCCTTGCTTGGCTTTGCCAAGCATTTTCTTTTTGTTATTCTACAAAAAAGGCCCTAATCTGTTAATGTTTTGATTACCCACAAAGTGATGCCAAGAATAAAAAGGAATATTTTCTTTCTATCCTAAACAGTGTGCATGAGGTTTAAAATCATGAAACATATCAGTTTACCAACATATTTGGTCTCTATAACAACCAGTATGGCTATTGACTCGGGTATCCCATTATGATAGTGATTTATTTTCTTCTTTAGGTTCTGGTTATTGTTATGCCTTTCGTTTTCAGCTCACTTGAGCACTTGTTTGTGGACCTATAAATGTTTGCATTGACTGTTTATCTATGCTGACTGAACTGGGAGCCACTAAAAATGTTTGCAAGGAACAGTGCTACACATTCTTTGAAGTGTTTTAGCTTCACACTTTTTTTGTAGATGGACTTTAATTAAATTCATGAATTTCCTCGCACCAATAGACACTGAGAAAAGGTAGGGGCATTCTAGAGACAAGGACAAATAACCATGCATACACTCATATTTGATGGCAAGTTTGAGGGACCATTGACCAAACAGTCATGTTTTTGGACCAGTGGCGTGCACAGATATTTTGAAGGGCAGGGAAAGAAAGAAAAAAAAAGCGCACATGTCCTCATCACTATGGAGGGCACCTTAGCATACGTGCCGGCTCCCCAGGGGAGTATTAACACGTGTTTTGGCTCCTCAGGGGGCATGTTAGCATGGATTTTGAGTCATCAGGGGGAATGTTAGCATGCATTTTGGCTCCTCGGGGGGCATGTTAGCACACGTTTTGGATCCCAATGGGGCCACTTTGGAACAAATTTTGGTCCCCAAGGGGGAGACTTTAGCACGTACTTTGGCTCCTGAGAAAACAGTTTAGCATGTGTTTTTTTATATAATTGGGGTGAAGGTAGGGGAGTCACCCCCTGTGCATGCCAGGGTTTTGGACTAAGGTAGGAAACCAGAAGACCCAGAGAGAATCTAGGCATGTTCAGGAAAACATGCAGATTCCAGTTCCAGAAATGAACCCAAGGCCTTGTTTTTGCATGGTGACAGTACTACCAACTATGCCAGTGTAGGCTTCCATGCTTGGTAGTTTTTAATCAATGAGTATTTCACCTGGTTGAAACAATTTTCTTTAGGTTGAGCTGAGATGTGAGGGTTTTACAATGTCGACCTGAAATAGTTTTTGGATTTTAAAACATATGATAAACTTTCAAGCTGGCGTGCGTCGTAGGGATGTCCCGACCAATTTTTTGATTTCCGATACCGATATTGCAGAATTGAGTATTGACCGATACCAATATTGATATGATATCAGCATTAATCTTACATACTTTTATTACTTATTGTAAAGTTTGGAACGATGTAAAAAGCTTGATCAGGTAATATTTCTGAAACAAAGAGCAACACTTAACATCATATATGAGAAAAACTGGCCTATTCCCTGTTTACCAAAGAATTCCATAAGATTTTTAACAAAAGTGGATTTAAGTGTTTCTATGATCAGAGATTTTAGAGGCATGCTAATATATTCCATTATGTCTGATATTGGACCGATTTCTGATGTCAATATTGTATATGGACACCCCTATTTGCAAGCTCTGAAGCTAATACAGCACTTAGTAGTTTCTGTTGTTTGTCTTTTGTTATTTCTTTCCACTGGAAGCTGCCTTATCTGCTCACTTCATGCTGTCTTTGTTATTTTTCTGGCTCCAACATCTGCTAAGGACAAGATAGAGGAAACCCTGGAATGTGGGCTAGATACAAACTCCTTTTGATAAATGATGCCTGTCAATCCAGATGTGTGTGGGTTTGGATGTTTTAAATGAACCACACATTTTCTATCCATTTGAATAGTGTTTTAGGCTTTGGGATGAACATCAGATGTGGGTTTATCTTTTTTGTTTAAAAGTGACCCCAAACATGAATCAGATTCAAACATAAGCGGTTTAACACTGAGAAGATCAACCCTGTAACCTTTTCCTCTAATTTTACGTTTAAAATTAATTGAAATCATAACGAGTCAATGTGTAGTCCAAAGCTTAAAACCCAGCAAATACTCAATTCAATAAGTTCACATATAGATCAAGACCAGAAGATCTCTTGCACAGAAGTATCCTCATCTTTTTTGTTTTAGTATTGCATGACATTGCTTTTGTTTACAAAAACTGGACAAAGTTTAACCAGGCCATTTTTAAACAATTTTTCTTAAAATCTTTCGTGTTTCTTATAAACTCCATTCTTACTTCTCTTGTATATTCTCTGCTTTTGACTCAAATTCAAAATCAATTTCTTGCATAATCTAACATCCCCTTTTTATTTATTTACTGTATTTTGTTTTTATTACCTTTTTTGTTTTTTACTGGTACTATCAGTCAAAAAATGTGTATTTTATTATTTCTAATTTGTGAAGATTTTTTTGATGTAGTTTCAATCTTTCTTTTTCTTTATTAAATGTTTACATAGCGATGCTGTAAAAAGAAATATAATATTCTTTTGTGCTATTGTTCTGTTCTAATGACGTTCGAATGATAAAATGTTAAATTAGTTATAGAGATGTGTTTAACCTTTAAAATACTGAAGTTAATAAGGGCATTTCAAAAAGAAGTTGGAAAAAATCTTGTTAGACAATGTTTTTCTTTTCTTACCATCTTCAATGAGGTTTTTTCAGATGTCACCTCACAGCAGGCAGCTGCCGTAGATTTAAGTCTTAAATTTAAGAGTGAACAACAAAATGGAACAGAAATGTAACTGAAACCCTTTTTTCACTAAATTCTCTGACCCTTTTTAAATGCTCATGTTTCCAGTTCAACCCTGCTTTTTTTGCCAGCCCACCTGCCCCTGCCATTTACTCTTTGTGAAACATAATGCTGCTTTAAAGCTGAATATGTCATCAACCTGAAGCTTAGCCAGACTGAGTAGAGTCCACGTTGGCAGCAAAATCATCCCCAAATTAAAATGATTTGAAAGAAATAGATTCTTAAAAGAATATGTGTAAATGTTTGTATGTGTGAATCAGCTGTCTTTTGGCACTAATACAGTCAGGAATTGAAATGTTCAAAGTTTACAGAGAATGATTTGTGCTAAAGATTTCATTTAATATATGAATGTATCTATAAGAGCACATTTTGACTCAAATTGTTCATTCATGATATAAAATCCCTTATGTTCAAGAAATGATCTACTTTTAAAAAAATATCACTCTCAGGTCTTCCCTTAAATTGTTGCACTTTTCTTGTGATAGAGAGGCTTTGTATACATTTGAAATAATGCTAATAATATTTGTAACAAAGCTAAAGCCGATTTATAAGCCCAGGTGTAGACTACTAGATACCACGATAGCTTAGCAGATGTTAAAAAAAACAAATATTTCATATAAAAATTATTTTTATTAATAGCTGTAATTAACAGTTTTAATTTAGTCAGATTCTATCCAACAGTTATTGTTTGGTTTATTTTATTTGTAGCAGCGATTGATAAAAATCTACACAGTGGAGTAATTTTTATCTCACTTGAATTTCAAAGTAAAGTCATGGAGAGTACATTTAGAAATTAATTATTTGGTCAATTTTATGTTATGCTAATGCTGGAAACACTTCATCATTAAAGAGCACAGGCCTGATTGAAGAACATGTTTATACTCTTAACACTGCAGCTTAAAATTCTGGTAAAGCAATTTAGCAAAGTTAAAACCTTGAAACATTACATTTTTGAATGCATTTTGATATTTGTTTGACAAATCAATTACATTAGGTTTCAAAGAAATATTACATGGATGGTGGCAACAATAGACAATAAGGAGACATTTAAAGTTGTCAAGATTAGAGCAAGTGAGTCAAAATAATTTCACAAATGATAATCAAGATCATCCATAATAATCGGTATAAGTAGACTAATCGAAGACATGATCAGTAAATCAGTTAACTGTCAAAATGATCTTTAGTCTCAGCCCCACTGTTATTGAATTGTTGTAGAAAAGGATGCATGGTTGTTGATGTACAGTTTGTCAATTTTATGAACATCCTTTTCAGATGTGGCTCTTAGAAATAAAGTATATACAACATTTTAAAAAAGTATTTTTGTTTATGTTTTGTTTTGTTTATAATAGGGACATTTGCTAGGCAACTGCAAAACATGTTTTTGATTCATAAGCCTAACAGTCATGATATAGGAAACAATGTTTATCCTGATAAATCCAGCTGTTATTAAAAACCAATGTTCATCTCACTTGGTTATTTAACTTGGATATGGGTCCAGACTTGCTGCAGCAGATTTCAGTCCAGGGATTGATGTGTGGTGACAGATGGGTTTCTCCATGATACTGTGGGGTCTCATTAAAACTGAACCCAGTAAGAATAGGAAAATGAGCGCTCAGGGTGTGTTGGTGTTTTGTAATTGACCCAATGGTGTCCAGTGGGTTTATGTTAAGCAGGTTAAAGGCCTTATGTATGGATAAAAGTGAACAACCTTGAAAAGGAGGTGGAGGGGTTGGGGCATGTCCGTTGTTTGCCCTAATTGTTTCCAGATGATCGCAGCCACCACCTGGACCTCTCTCACCAGGATAGATGGAAATCATCCAGTCATATGTGCAGCTTTATGTGCTATTCATTTAAGTCCCAATTTTGTTCATCAGCAGATTTTATCAGAAAATAAATAAATCACACAAATTTGTTATGAAACAGAACAATTTCCCTGCTTCAGTTTCTTTCTATAGCAACCTTTATCCAAACAGGACAAATTTTTACTTAGTCTTTGTAGCTTTGCAGAGATAGTCCCTTATTCATCCTTCACCATCACCTCATTGTCCTACTATCAACATCTTTGTAGGGATATATGGACCATCTACAATTTTTTACTTCTTGACCAGAAAACCGTGTCTCTACAAAGTAATTAAACCACTTAACTATTTATTCTTAATCATTAATATTTATGCATTTTTTTATTATTTAGGGTCCTGAAAATGATTGCTGTAGATTGCAAAACTTTCACAATCCTCCAAATTTTCCTCATTCTGCAGTATTATTATCACATATTCATTATATTGTATTGAGATTTCATTTAATAACACAAAAGAAGTGGTTTGTCATGGTTAAGTGGAATGAAAAAGATTGATTTATAGAGCTCATTCAAATTGGCTGGAAAAAAATTGGAAACACTCCCTGAGATAATTTCATGTAGGCTTAAAGCCCCCAATGTTTTGTTTTAGGTTTCATTTATATTAGTATTCTGATCCTTTTTGAGTGTTTTTTATCTTTCTCTGCTAGATCATTCCTTAATGTTATATTTCTATTCATTTCTAATGCTCTCTTCTCTGTGTACATCTCTTTATACTGGTGAACTTTGTAGATTCTTTCGTGTTTTTTTAAGCTCCGTTTTATCGTAACCCTCCTTCAGTTCCCTGCTTAGCGTTCCTTCTCAGCTGTTTCCATGTCAGTCATCAGACCTCACCTGTATCTAGGGTTCCTGCTATGCTATGCTATGCTATGCTATCCGTTTCTATACAAGGTTTTTTTTTCTGGCAACCATTTAAGTTTCACAGATTACTTGAAATCCATAAATCATTATAACCTTCCCACATCCCTATTTACACATTGGTCCTCTTAGACACACTGTGGCATCTGTAGTGCCATTGCAATACATTACTGTTGATGTAAACTGTTCCATTGTACTTCTGTATTATGTTTTGCTTTGTGGTCCTGCTGGAAGTTGAACCTCCTCCCAAGTCTGGAGTCAAACCTCCAATGCATTGGGTTATGCTCTCGCAAAGATAAGTCTGATGTAATTCAGACATGAAAATGTCTGAATTGTCCTTTTTTTGCTTAAGGTAATTGGAACAGAAATATAATTTATTTTCCTTCAGGGACGAAATTCGGGTACATGGTATTCACAGGAGTTCCTCTTTTTAACCATGGATGTCTATTGGCTGCTGAGCTCTACAGTTGGTTAATAAACAAGAGTCTTGAGCAGAAGCACATTCATAAATAAAAAAAAATAAAAAATCGAACTAAAACAGTTACACCCTCTAAATGTCAGGTTGAAGGTGACATTAAAATGATTTGGTTGTAATAAATTTGACTAAACAGTATCAGAGAAAAGGAGCTGGAATCTACAGTTTTTATGATTTTTTCTGTTAAAATAGTGAAACCATTAGATTTTCTTTTCAACATTATGCTACTTGACAATCGTCTATCGATGAAGCTATAAGAAAATACATATTTAAATCTGTGCTTGTATCAGGACAAAGTGTAAGAGAACTTTATAGTAAATACTTTGGAAAAACTTTGTTTTAGTTGATAATATTGATGCCTGAAGCTGGTTTTATTTCTGTAACAAACAAAAAAAGCCCATCAAAAAACCTTTCTTCACTCAGCTTTTCCTGTATCCTTAAAAAGTCTCCATTAAGTGTCAGGTCAAAGGTGTTAGTTTCATTTGTTGACTGTCATTGCATGACATCTTCGACAGGTCTAATGGAAACTCTTGAGTGTTTGATGGCCCCTGTTGCCCCGCAGGCCCCACCATTTAGGCACAGTGTGTTTGTTTTGCTCTAAAGAGTGAAAGCTGTTTCCTCCCTCAGGAAGATGATGGTCTGTTCACTGTCCCTGCAGGCGCCTGAGAAAGTGTGTTCTGTAGTCAGATGTGATTCCCCCCCATTCCCGAAGTGCCTCATGGTGGTCAAATGATGCAAGTGCAAGCCTGGAAAAAAACATTACCGAGGACCCGGCGGTCCTCCACTTGCCTGACGTGTTTGCTTCAGCAGATGTTGTCCTGGAAATGACTATAATAACCTGTGATGTGCTTTAGAAGGGAACTTTGTGCTGTGAAAACAGGATTTTGATGCAGTGCAGATTCAATCTCAATTTATTGTGCATCGGTTTTCAGCCAAGATGTTTTTGATTCTAAACATTCTTGATGAGGTACTTTTTTTGTGGCTCAGCTTTGGATTTTGTCATGTTCAAAAAACGCAGAGTTCATCTGGGTTCTATTTCCTCCCTTCTCAGATCTTTGCATTCTGATTGGAGGACTAGATCCAGTTGGGAGGGATGACTTCGACCCTGAGGTATTTGTCCTATGGCATAGGGGCCCCTTGGTCTGCTCCCCCCCTTCAGGCAGCTTTCCCATTTAGGGTCCCCTGGGACCACAGCTGGAGGCATTAAGGTTAATAAAGGGGAATTTAAATTCTTTATTTTCTTCAAACAAATAAATGAAAACAACATATTCTATTACTTCCATGCTTTTACTTCCTTCTAAGCTATAAGATCGTGTAATCTAAGGATGGCTCAACACAATGAGGTTTAATCGGACATCAAAGCAGAGTGTGCTTCTCTTTTTACCTAAGGAACCATAAATAATCATCTTATTTCACAGACAAAACTCAGGTCTCCTGACCACCAACAGAGCAGCTTTGGTTTCCAGTTGCAATCACACAGAGCTTTGAATTGGCTCTGATCCAAAGAAACCAAACAGGTCCTTCAATCTGCAGTGGAAGGTGGAGAGCGCTGCTAAATGTTACATCTCTCAGCTGGGCCTTAGCTCAGAAAAGGAAAAGTCGGTCGTAGTGCCTTGCTAAGCACTGTGGTGGATCGTATTGAGGCTTTGATAAACCAACAAAAAGTGATGAAGTGGAAAGGAAATTCTACTTGCTCTTTAAGGTTTTCTGCAACAGAAAAATCCCAAAATCTAAAGAGTGAATTATTCTGCTTTTTATATAACATATAAATAGGTTTCAATCACATACTGTCAGAAACAATTAATTTCAGTAACCAGTTTTTCCTTGAAGGATTCAGAGGTTTGGTAGGAAACACTAAACAAGCATAAAGTATGGCGGTGGCAGCATCATGCATCAGAAACAAGGAATCATCAGTGGGAAAAAAACTGTGGAGGATTTTTATCTTCTAACGGGATAAAAATAAACAGAGAGCCAGACCCACTATGAAAGTATATGGCCTAGTTTGGATTTCAATAAAAATGAGAATATGTGTGAAAGGACTTTATCAACATATACAAATGATTTCCATTGGTCTATTAGGGTAGATCTTATAATATTGAGGTTTGCTAGTGTAACAGGATGGTTAAAAGTTTATGAATGTTTCTTTTTTGTCTATATTTTTTTCAAAAGAGTTCTGAATGGAATCCCGGTAGCTTATTTTGAGGTACAGAGGGGGAATAAAGACATTAAATGTTATCTACCCTGTCCTGTTTATTTAGTTTTTTTTTTTTGTACATGTTTAATAAGACAATATTTATGCCAAAGGTACTAACTTTAGCACAGGTTGAATTTTTTTAGTTTTTTAGTTCCTTATTAGTTCAAAGAATCAACAATAACAGTGGTGTAAGGCAGGCATGTCCAAAGCTGTGGTCTGTGTACATGATGGCCATTCGACTTCAGTCGGAAAACAATCTGATTTCCAAATGAGATAAAACAGAAAAAACAGCAAATTTTTGTTATTTTCTTTTGAGATTCCAAATAGGGAAACAAAACAAAAAAAACCCTAAAATTAAAAAACTAATTTAGTCCTCTCGTCCCTCTGCTTCAGCTCCACCCTCCCCTCCCCTCTCTGGTGGTGGTGTGGAGGCACACGTGACTGGGGGTGAATGTGGAGGGGACGTGTTTTTTTAAAAAAATTTTTTTTTCTTTTCTTAATTTAGAATTGTGAAACGGATAACAGGTCAATTTTTTGGTTTCCCGATTTGGGATCTCAAAATAAAACAACAAAAATGGGCTCGTTTTTCTGTTTTATCTTATTTGGAATTCAGGAAACTTTTCTTTTCCGATTTTGGATTTCTCATTAAAAAAACCCAAAATCGAATGGTCATCGTGTGTACGGACCTGCTGTCATGCAGGTTTTCGATGTTTCTCGGTTTCAGAACAGCTAATTCTGACTGCAGCTGGACCAAAGCCTGTTAATCAGCTAGCAATCAAAATCAGCTGTGTTGAAGCAGGAAAACCTCTAAAATCTGCCCTCGAGGACCAACTTTTGACATGCCTGCTGTAAGGGCTTGATTGTGTTCAAGTTCTGCTTAAAATCTTATCAGATGTGTTTCTATGCTATTTGTTAACAGGAAAGTCACAAGATGAAGCTTTATTTTATATGCTTACAGAAATGTGGACATATAACAGTTTAATCCTCTTAAGATGATTATTCTCGCATTTCTGTTTAAGCTGCATTTTCACATCTTTATTTCACAATGAGGTGATTAACACAGCTAATGCTTTTCAGGCTCGACCCAAAGGTCAAGGCCTGACCCCGTATCAGGGAAAGAAGAGGTGCTTTGGAGAATATAAATGCCCTAAATGCAAGAGAAAGTGGATGAGCGGCAACTCCTGGGCCAACATGGGACAAGAGTGCATCAAGTGTCACATCAATGTTTACCCACACAAGCAGGTAAAATATTAGATCTGAGCTAAGAGTGTTGTTATTTGGGTCAAACTCTTTTCAGATTATCAGGAGCTAGAAGTGCTGCTTGTTTTCAATCACCGTTGTAGGGAAGAAGTTAAGCATACATCTGTATTTAGCCCTCCTTAGATAACTGATGTTGTAGAACCATCTCCTAAAATGTTAGTGTGTAAGATTTGACTATTAGAAAACGGAGCCATTATTCACCAAATAGCTTGAGAACAACTATGATGTCAGTTTTCAAGTCTTCTTAGTTCTTAGATTAGATTGTAGATCTTTGTAGCTCCTCCAGAGTTGTGGTGGGTTTGTAGTAGTGCCATACTTTTTAAATCTGAAAATGAAGGACTGAGCTGTGCTGTGTCAGGTGTTTGAAGCTTGGTTTTTCTTTGCAACCTGCTTTCCCCTGATTGTTGTCCAATATTTATGTTCTTCATGATGCTATTTGTTCACTACAATTCAATATTTATTTTTCTTGTAGAACCTAATCTATTCTATGTAACAGCCGTAAAAGCAAATCGCTCCAAGTTGGTACCAAGGAAAAGGAGCCAAAGAAACCTGAGGGCTTTACAGAACAGCTGCATTTATTCTGAGACAATATGACAAACAGCTGCAGGATTTATTGCACTGCATTGATTGGATCAAACGCAAATCCCACATTTCTAATTAATTTGTAGAATAAACTTTTATTCTTCAGAATGGTTCACCATCTATTACATAAAATCCCAATGACTTATGTTACAGTTTGTGATCATAACGTGACAAAATGCCACGCAACGAACCAAACTGTTGCATCTGTGACTGTTCACTGCATAGATTCTCACTTTCAGAGACCTTTGGAGAAACCGGACGGGTTGGACGTGTCAGACCAGGGCAAAGAGCATCCACAGCACCTGTGTGAAAAATGCAAAATCCTCGGCTACTACTGCCGCCGTGTGCAGTAGAACTGTCTTTGAAGATTTATCATTTTGTATTTCACCTTTTAAAAAAAAAAAAAAAGTAATAAAAGGTTCTTGTACATTGTTTTAACATTTTTGCTGAGGAAGCCTTAAGAACAAACGTACATCTCAGCAGAAATGAGTCAGTCGTTCTTCAAATTGACTCGTCTATCTTCATGTTCATCTCATTACAGAATAACTGAATTACTGTGAATATTAAATCAGGTTAGCTCCATTTGTTTTCAGATCAACATTCTTTTACAAGTCTGTATTTTCCTAAATAATTCATTGCAAGTGTAATATTTTCTGTATAAAAGTATAAGCAGTGTTAACATGTTATCACTACTTCTGGGTACATTATTTTTTTTCTGTTTTCTTATGAAATGTTTAAAAAGAATATATTTGACTGCAAAGTAAGTTCCACAGTGACTTTTATGAACACATCACCCTAATGTTCAGGGTTATTTACTATGTTCACACAAGAAGCTATAGCATAAAACACTAGGAAAACTCACCAAAGTGCCATTTAAGTTCGGAAGATAACGCTGGACCAAAGAAGGAATAAAAAGTTGAAAAGTAGCAGATGTGAAGCAACAGTCAAAGGAAATTATTTAGTGAAGTAATAAAACCTAAGATGATGTGAAGTTTTACATTATGTACCTCCTTTGAATAACAGATCTATTGAGTATACTTATATTAAAAGGCTTATAAATGATGTTTCGTCTAATTTCTTTTCCTCAAAATCCCCTTCTTATGCATTGTTGCACTGATGTGGTTGCTACAATTTTAAACCTCTATAGTTAAATACGCATAATTTGTTTTTATTTTTTTTTTTTTTTTTTAGAGGTTTTTACCTTTCTTACACAGTCGGTTTACGATCATCAGGAAATTTGCTAAATAATAAAGCGGGGGAGGGCGGAGCTTGATAAGGAGGGAGAAGGGGCGTTTCCAAATCTCGCTAGCGCTCAAATATGACCAACCATAGCTTTAATGCACAAGAAATTCATGGCTGCTTTACCACTGAGAATCAACAGTGAGTGACAGTTCAAAATACTTTTGTTCCATAAAATTCTGCAAAAATGACCTCAAAACATGAAATGAGCTGACTTTATTTGACTCTTTCAGGTAAACATTACCTTTTTATGAACTATTTTTCAATCATGCAATGCAGGAAAACTTCAAAACTGTCACTTTTCACAAAAAGACACTTTTTTTTTGTTGTACAAATGCATGGAACCTCTAATAGACATCTCTTCACAAGTTCACATTAAAAGGACTTCAGAGGTCCCAAAATAGGAACTGACAGCATTCAAGTACCACCATATAAAAATGAGAGATCCAGTGATCCATATCTACCACACAGAGGTAGCTCTTTGCCTCGTGAATAAAGAGAAGACTCTTCTGTTGCGATTACAGCAGGAGATGCCACCCTGACAGAACCCACTGTGCACATAGGAGTCTAAACCTCTCCACAGTCTGTGATGGTGATCTTCTTGGAGGTGTGCCCAGACCGGGAACCATAGGACTCCACTTTCTTGACCACATCCATCCCCTCCGCCACGCTGCCAAAGACAACATGCCTGCCATCGAGCCTGGGTGAAGAAGAGCTCCGTTTTAACGCTGCTGCCTCAAACAGAGAGCTAATGGATGATCACCTGTCTCTTAAAGGGCAATGAGTTTGTCTGCAGAAAATCTTCTGTTTTAGGCCAAAATGTCACTTTGAGGTCCAGAATTTCCTCTTAAATCATAGCAAAGATTTGTCAGATATCAGGCTCAAAAAAAGATGTGAGGTACAAATTATTTATCAGAACAAAATAATGTCCTTTTATTGTTTTAACAGTGAATATAACTAAAATTGTAACTATAATGCCCTGTTTTTCATTCTAGAAACTTAAAGTGGGAGGTGAGTTAGGGAAAGAATGTGATTCAGATAGTCAAGTTTAAACCTGGTTTGAAAGTGTGAACTTTTCTTATGCAAACTTCTTTACCAACTAGATTTTTAGTTTTGCAAAGGCTGCAAAAGCAAGAAACAAATGCAAAAAAGTAGAGAAATTATCTGTAATTAACAACCAAAAGGGTCAAACTATAAAACTAAAAATTGTAATAAAATCATAATTTCCATGTACAGTTAAATTGTCCCTGCTAATCAGGATTTTAAAAATTACTGCTCCTAAAATTGTAAGAGAAGATAAACATGACTTGTATACGATATTCTCTAATTCCCAGATCTGTTCAGATCAATTACTTCCGGTGATGATCAACTTGATCCCATGATAAAAAAAAAAAGTTTTTCAGTAAAACTTTCCTGTACCTACCACTCGGTTTTTGCGGTGCAAATAAAGAACTGGGATCCATTGGTGTTGGGTCCAGCATTGGCCATGGACAAAATACCTAAAAACACAGAAAGTATAATTATTGTGATGAAAGCTAAACAAAAGATTCAAATGTTATCCTATTAAAGCAGAGTTTTGTTTGTTAAACAACAAACTGTAATCTAACAGCTAACAATGCCAATGAGCTGAAGCTGTATGTAGAGAGTCGCCACCTGGTGGACAAAAATAAACATGACCAAAAGTTTGTTTTGGTGCATTTCAGTTAATTAGAATATCATCATCAGGAAGGTATTTTAGTTGCATAATTGACTTGGCAAAGTGAAATAAATGACACAAATATAGCATGAAAGTGATCTAATATTGAAAGCAGTTTGGTTATTTAGTAGGGATGTAACAATACATCGATAAATATCAATATATCAACTTTTGATCAACGATACAATTCTACGAATGCACATCATCATCTTCAGGATATGTTATTTCCAGTGTAAACGTGTCAAACGTAAACAGCTGATTGGTTCAATCAGTATTTATTAAGTAGAATGCCATTTTTAAATAAAAATGCCTGAGCTGTGATGTAGACGCAAATACTAGTGTCAGATGGGCCAATGACATGAATCCAGACAATATCGTGATGAAACTGTCAGTTTACATCCCTAGTTCTCAGCAAACAGTCGTTGACGGCCTTCACAAATACTGTCAGCCAAAAAACATGTCATCAGTAAAACAAGCACCTTTTCACAAAATGCTGAATTCAAGCATATTAATGGAAAGTTGTGTGGGAGGAAAACGTTCATTGGAACAAACAGCTGTATATGAAAATATAGTATATGTTGCATTTTTTGTATTGAATTGCTAAAAAAAAAAAAAAAAAGTCTGTGAGCTTCTATTTTAATTGAATGCATCTTGGATTTCAAAATTGTCTTTTGTTAAATTGCAATTATATTGCAAATGTGATAAATTGCCCTAATTAAGATCCGTGTGTATTTACTAAATCCTTTGCATTTTTTGATAGTCAAGCCTAGAACAAGCTGCAAATATTTCTTTAACCATCAAATCTTCATGAAACGTAACATTTCCCAAATTACAGCGTCTGATATAGATCAACGATTTTGAGTAAAATCAGTTTGAAACTCATAGTTCAGCCGATTTTAGTCATTGCATTTTTGTATTTCTTCAAACTAAACCTGGTAAACAATCCTTACAAATTATAAAATTCTAAGTTCTGCAATCTTCAAATTTTATGTTTATTTTGTCTGATTTTAAACAAAAATATATTATAATTTACAGCCGCTTGTTATTTAAACCCAACAACTGCAAGTTAACAAGAAACAAACAAACAATTGTTCTGCTGTTTTTGTATAAGATCGAGGTGTTGAATATCTAAGGCACACTCTTGATTTTCCATTTCATCAGACAGGTACAGTCTGTACATAAAGCATCCACTGCCTGCGTGCACAAACATGTGTTTTTCAGGAGAAACGCTGGTAAATTGTTCAACTCAAGATGGAACATGCCAGAAACTGACAGTAAGTGAGCTGCTGACAGAATCAGTTTAAGAAAATCTAGTTGGATCAACTTTGGGCCTGGGGGTGGAGTGAAGATTTGAGCTCTAGGTAACATGATGCTGCTCTTTCTGTAGCCTTTTTACGTATTACACAAACATAATGTGCTCCTTTAGAAAGATTCTCTAGCAATGTTACACCTTCCTGTTTCTAGCAATATGGGGAAATTCCGATAAGATAAAGGGAAACATTTTTTTTTTTTTAAGTATTTTTCTCCTTCCCATAATTATTTTACAAAAAAAAAAAAAAAACAACTCTGGGGAAATTCAACTTATCCCCAAAAATCCCTGTTAATATTAATTTATAGCAGAAAAATCCAAACAACTCTTTGTTTCGTGTATTATTAAATCTGTTTTTGAAAGAAGGGAAGTCATTACCAGGCCCAGTGTGCTTCAACTTGAAGTTCTCATCAGGAAATCTCAGCCCATAAATCGACTTCCCACCGGTTCCATTATGGTTAGTAAAGTCTCCACCCTGAAAACATGCACACAGACAGTTAAATAACTAAAAACTGCACACAACGGGGAGATAAAGAGGAGAAAAGTCCTACCTGACACATAAACTGAGGGATGACCCTGTGGAAAGTGGAGCCTTTGTAACCAAATCCTTGTTCTCCTGTACACAGCGCTCTGAAGTTTTCTGTAGGAAATAAAACATGTCTGTTCCTTGAATATTATTCAAGGCTTCCTGTCTTTAGAGGTTATCACTTAACTGTACATGAACTGTTAGTGAAAAACTTGTGTATACCTCAAATCCATCACATTATGTACAAATATATATACCTACCTGCTGTTTTTGGCACAACATCTGCGTTAAGCTTAAGAACGAAAGAAATATTACATTTCAGTAACATTATTCACCAATGCAGAGGCACTGACAAACTGAAAGTAAAGAGTACCCCACAGCTGCAATAGCTACCTACCTCAAATGTCACTCTGCCGAGAGGCTCGTTATCTGCAGCAATGTCAAAGTAAACCTTCGGGTTTTTATTAGCCGATGCGGGTCCACTGCTGTACAAGCGGGCAGCGGTAAACGCCAGAGAGCAAAACTTTATCCTGTTTGACAAAATCAACATCTTAAAACAATGTTTGGAAAGTCAAACCACGCTGACCTACTTCACTTAGTTGTACAAGCAAGCTAAAGTCACAGAAACTGCATGGAAGCTCTTCTTCTTTCTTATAATTGCGGCTTGCTAACAGCTTATGGGTGCATACCGCCACCTACTGTGCGTTGGCTGTAATAACAATGGCTTCCACCCAACAAATTCTGTTTAATAGTTCTGTATTATCCAGATAAATTAATGTTTTCCTTATCATATATTTTCTTTTCTTTGTCCCATTCACTTACCAGAATTTCTTCAACACACCATCGTTTTCCTAATTTACTTCTCTCTTTCTCTAATTTCACAGTTCATAAAAAATGTTCCATATTTTCTTCACATTTATCAGTTTTTCCTTCCAATCATTTACAATGTCACTTAGATAAATGTCTTACTTGTAGTATCTCCGTTGCTATTTCCTCTCTACTGTTTCTCTCATAAAGATTTCTTATTAATATAGATTTTTTTTGTATTATTTTTCTTCCTCTTTTGTCTTGATTCCAGCTATTTTTTTGCCAAATTTCCATTTGATGTCTCTTTTCTAAAATATATTTTGGTTTGGAAAATACATGATCTTATAATTAGTAAATAATAATAAATAATAATTATTTCCAATTTATCTGCTATTTTATTGCCTTTTTACTCCTTTGCTTGTTGAAAATCAATACTATCCCTATATTAACTAAAAGCGGTTGGAGTTCTGTTGTCTCCTCTCCATTGAATATTTTCTTTAACTACTTATAAGTCTGTGCATAGCACCACTCTTAGTGGTCTAACCGTCTTCACCCAATGTAAGCTTAATATTACCACCATCATATCTGGTGTGAAGACTGATAACTGATAATTACTTGATTATACATACCTGAAAATCTGTAAATAAATTCCTATTTCCAAACACCCTATTGTGTTCTTGGAATCATCCATATTGAACGTTGACCTCATCAGTGCGGCATATCTTTTTTGTTTTGTATTCAAGGATGTATACACATAAAAAACAACAAACAAAAAAAATAGGGCTGATACATGCCGCATGCAATTGCTATACAGTTCTAAGTAAATTATATTTCATACAAAAATTGAAAGTCTTCAATATGTTTTGGTTATCAGAGTCTTCCAGCATTTTATTATAATATAGTCTCATCATAGAACTGAATAAAGTTGAGTTCAGCTTACTGTACTTCAGTTTTGTCAGAAGGAAAAAAAGAACAATACTTCCGCACCTGAAAGCAAAATTCTCACAAAGATTTCTATTCATGAATCCACTGAGATTCAACCAGAAGTACCACAAAAAGAACATTATACATCAATGTCCCTCAGATATGTTGTCATAAAGATGTTAAACAGGATAAAACTTATGGATAATTCTACAAGAAACTTCCTTTACCTTATTTTTTATTAAATATTTGTTAGGAAGTATCAAAACTTTCTTCCGTGAAATATGACCCAAGCGTGTTGGATATTGCTTGGGTGTAACTGCTAGTAATAAATAGTTAGAAATTCTGAGTAATCCGTATCGGTTTATCTATCAGTTGGTCATTGCTGTTTAAATGATGAGAGACCAAGACAATCTTTCTTTCCCAATTATTAAAATACAGGGGTTTGTTTTGAGTAAAATATTCTTGTTCTTCCAAATATTTGTTGGGTATCAAACAAATGACTAAAAAAAAAAACAAAGTCTTGTTTTATATTCACATTAAAGACTACTGGCTTTAATTGGCCAATGGTTCCAACAATGCAAAATATTCCATGTTTCATATCCTCCAGTTACATTTGCTGGTTTGGTGTTTTTTCCTGTGTGATGGCCAAATCCATGCCCACACTGTCGGTAACTCTTTTTATGTACAGTTTATTTTTCATACAAACACAACACTTTAGTTTCAATAAAAACATTTATTA
>JAUZNJ010100043.1:2590-12784 GCA_034780135.1 Jordanella pulchra
AGACAAAAAAAAAAAAATAAATAAAGAAAAAAAAAAAAAACACATGAGAAAAAAATAGCGTACGACCCCACAGTGTGCGTAAGATAAAACACGACGAGAGAACTTCCTAGAATCTGGAGTTTTCGAGGCTTTTTTCTTGTTTTCTTTACTTTTTTAGTGGAGTTGAATAGAGTTTTTTGACTGATGTTTTCAACGCCTCGTGCTCTTACGCAGAACACGGGATTTACGTTCAAACGCAGTGTGCTGGGGGAAATGAGCGACGCTTGGAAACTTTCTCAATGGATTTCGCAGACGGCTTTCCCGACTGAGCTGCTAGAGTGAAAAAAAAAGGAAAAAATAATAATAATCTCGGACTTATTTTACCTGAACTGGAGCTAAAGTGTCGAAAACACGGTGAGTGGGGCGCCTTTCATTACACGTGCATATACACGGAACTTTGTTTATTAAACAATACGCACTTATTTGCTAAATAAAGGTATTTGCCTTGTTTGCTTTAAATCATAAGCGCGATTCTGACTAAACTGAGTGCAATGATGTTAATAATCTGCTTTCACTGAGAAAAAATAACCTTTTCTTAATCTAAAATTAACTTGATTGAATAAAGTGTATTGCTCTACTTGTTTTTGGTCGTATATGATTTCAAAAGGATGGTTTTATTCACAGTAGTTTAGTTTTGTTTTGTTTTTTGTCTATGGCTGACCAAAGGAAATTAATTACAGGGTGATGAAGTGGAAATGTAGGTATTAAGGGTTTTAAAGGTGAGTTGCACATGTGTTCAGTCCCTATTAGTGTTCTTTAAAGAACCAAGTAGAGATCCTTTCTGCAGATCAACTCAAATTTGGTCAGATTGGAAAGAGGGCGTCTGTGAATGGCTTTTTGGAAGTTCTGAATTTGCATTTGAATTTTAACTAATCGGTTTTATTATCCTTTTGTTGCTCTTGACTGAATAAGAATGATGCATCAGGGTTGCTGTCGTGTTGGAAGGCGAACCTTCACCCCTTTCTTAAATCTTTTGCAGCCTCTTGCATTCATCTTCCCATCAATATGACGAGCTCCCCACAGCACAACGCTGCCACCGCTGTGGCGTGTGCAAGCCAATGTTAGTTTTCTCCAAACATGGTGTTTTGACATGTAGGCCAAAACATGGCCTACATGCAAAACATTAAGGTCTTGTCTCATTTTCTTTCTCACGGTTTTTCCGCGTATTTTCTGTCATGGATTGTAACGAATGTCATATGCCACACAAATGTTTATCCTGTGAACCATTTCTTCCAGCTGGACTTTGGATATGCAGCTCCTCCAAAAACTGCCACATTCCTCTTGGATATTTTTTTCTGTTTAATGCTTTCTAGGTGAGTTTATGTGGGAGACCATATCTTGGTAGGTTTGCATTTGTGGTCATTTTTTTCTAGATGATGGATTAAACAGAGGAGATCAAAGTTTGGGATATTTTTTTTTAATCCTGAATCTTCATTGAAACCTTCTCCACAGCTTTCCTTCTGACCTCTCTGCTGCGTTCTTTGGTCTTCTTCGTGCTGTTTTTGTTGGTTAATGCTTTCAAACAAACATGTGAGGCCTTCAAGGAACAGCTGGATGTATATCGAGATTAAATTACACACAGTTGGCCTCCATTTGCTAATTCACTGATTGCCGAAGGGAATCCGCCTGCAATGGATTTTATTCAGATGTTTCAATGTAAAAAAGCTGAATACAAATCCATGTTTTGTTTTTTTTTAGATAATTTTGAGAACCCTAGATCTTTCCTTCTTTTGGGCAGTTATGTACTATTTTGTGTATAGTATAAGAGTTAAGTTAAAGTCACTTGTAATTAAAAAATATTTCACAAGTAACATTATTTAATGCCCTACTTTTACGACATTTCATCAGCAGTTAAAGTCCTGACGCCGTATGCTCCTATTTTACAGCAATACAACCCTATGTTTTCTGTCCCACACACTCCGACAAACATGGCCTACACTCTGCACCCCTGGGTAGACAAGGTGCCCCTCCTCTGTCAGCCTTCAGTGTGAGCATGCCTGCAAACCCCCAGTTGCTAGTTCCTGTGCACATATGCCACTTTGTCATGGTGTCTTTGCCCATTAACTTTTATAGAGACAAAAAGAAAAAAAAAATGTCCCGCCTGAAACATTTCTTTTTGTTGACTTTTATCGCAGCTGGATAATATAACACAAATATTTTGACTGCAACACAACCATTTTCTCCATATATGGTCTCCAATGAGATTCTATTAGCACATAAAAGAAATTTGCAAGTTTGACACTACGAGAAGTATTTTTACTTAGAAAAGCGTAAGATGGTGGAACTGCTTTAAATTTAAAGATGTGAAGGAACACATATTTCTATCTGTGGCTAAAATTTGAAAGCCGAATGTACTGGTACAGTACTGGTACGGACTGACAGGTACGATAATGTCACTGTTACTTTTGAATTAACTTATAGTTAAAAAAGTTTTGTACATTTTATGAAAAACTACCCTTTTGCTAACTTTCTCCTTTTGGACTAGCTTAGGAACAAGCAAACTATTAGTTGTGGTTGATTAGTTTGTAGCAAGCCTGCAGTCTGCTGCATTACAGATAAAACAATCATTGTTGTCCGACTTTAGTTTTAAAATGTCTTATATTAATATCAGTGACAAGTTCTCTCCTGATCGTTTCCATACCACAGCTGTCAGTTTTTTTTAGAGGTGTCCTGATACAACTTCTTCATTTCAGATACGATATTGCAGCTTTAAGAGTAACGGTATTGACCCGATATCTTAGCACAAATCTTACAGTTTTTTCTTACTTATTTTATACTGTAGAATATTAGAAAAAGTTTCATCAAGCAATATTAATAAAATGGGGAACAAAAGTCGGGATATAAAAACAACTAACCCATGTGAATTAATCAATAAGTTACAAAAACTTTTTACAGAAGTTGTGTTAAAAGGAGTGTTTCTATCAGCATGAACATATTGGAGATTTTAGACTTAGGACAATAAAAGCGCATTCTAGTTTTTTGGCTAACATCGAACTGCTATCTGATAATAATATTGGATCGGGGCATCCCTAGTTTCTTCTAAATGTTTACTTCTACGTAATTGAACAAAATCTACAGGAGCCTTTATTAAAGCCGGTTGACTGGCAGAGCATAGCAACATGCTCCTTACTCCAGGGGAAATGTGGTTTATGGAGCAGTATGGAATTGACTGTAAGCAGCAATAGTGTTTTTGCAACAAATTGCCTGGTCCAGAATCTGGTGGATAGTATTCCAAGAGTCAGGGATTCACATTTTAGATGTTAAATAATTTCACTCATTAGATGGTTTATCAAATGATCAGAGCACCATAATAACTTACTATATATTCTGCAGCATTACATAAATTATAATCTTTCATGTTATAAAACATGATTGGACATATGTCCTAAATCTTTAATATGTATATAAATTAATTATTAGTCAGAATTAAGCAAGTCGTTGTTACTATATTTGATCGGAATACTTAAATAAATGATGAAATAAGGTTGTATGCAATGATAAGTACGCAGGCACAAAAAGGAAGTGAGGTAAGACCGAACGTAATGCCCGGCTGTTCCAGTAAGGAACAAAATAACATGAGCTCCAACCGAGGCTAACAAATTTTCTAAAATCCAGTTTTCCAGTTGGTCAAAACCACAACCACTCTAACGCTCACCTTAGGCCCGTTTTTGTTGTGTTTTTATCTTGTCATTCATTCTTTTTTAAAAGCACAGCAATGAAAATTTATAGTCTAAACTGAATGGGTGTTCCTGCCTTTTTTTTTTTTTTGTCATTCATCAAGCAAAGGAACTTATATGTTGTCATACGTGAGGATGTTGGTTCATTTCGGGAGAAAAAATAAAATTTCCAATTTTATACAAACTACTGAGGTTGGGCTTCTTTCTGTCGACTCGGATTAATATTTCATTCCATTGAAGTTTTGTGTGCAAACATGAATCTTGACCCTGGATATCTCACCGATTTGTTATATTTAAAGTATGTGGGTCAAGGAAAGCTTTAGCTTTCTGTGTTTGAGTCCTCTCCTTGAGTGGTATAACGGTTGAGTATGGTTTCTTCCAGAGCTCAATAAACCCATGTGAAAAAGCTGAACTTTGATCATCAGCATTTGCCGTCTTTAAAAGAGAAAAAAATCGACCCTGTTCCGCTTTAGATTAGAAATCTTTTCTGTGCAGGTTTTTTCATGTGATGAAAGAAGATGAAAAGTGAGTATTTTTTTTTTAAGGTTTGATCAGAGAGGAAGTGAATTTTCTTCCCTTTGGCAATGGCTATTCAACGCTGTCATGGGTGCAGGGAAGCAGGAAGTTTTAAACAAACAGCCTTCAGGGAAGCATCTGCATTCAGATGAGATATTGCTTTTAAAACATAGTCTGGCTGTGGAACTCACTATGCCCCGAAGCAAACAAACTTCCCTGTTTCTGAGCACACACAAAGAGCCTCTGTAGCTTGTGGCTCTAGAGACCCCCCTCTCTTGTCAGGCTCCGAATCTGGAGGTCCAAACAGATGCTGCCTCTTAGCTTTAGGTTATTAGAACAACTGTGTAATCAAACAGATCCATCTCTCCTCCTAACACTGACCTGTGTGTAGGGCTTATTTCCATAGCAGTGCTTTTACAGATATCTGTCATTATTTGCATGACATCATTTGCATGGGTTGTCTTACAGGGATAAAAACTTTCTGTCTCTCTAACAGGACTTCAGATGTGTCCCCAGCCGGCTACAGAGGCCCTTCAGTCCCAAGATGGATTCCAGAAGCCAGAACGACAGCGACGGAGGAGGAGGACGCCATGGGGTGTTTCCCTCATCGACTGGATTGCCAAACATGGTGCATGACGAAGCACAACCAGGGTCTCTGCAAACCATAGAGAGTCCCTCAGATCCTGGGCTGAACTGCAGGTTACGGCCACACACTCCACCAGTGTTGTCTCTGGATCAGATAAGAATAAGTGGTGGTAGTAATGAGTATACAGATGGGCCCTCAGCTGCTCAAAGGTCTCCAGCCACCCAGCAACGGAGGACTGATGTGGTTACATCAACAGGTCAAAGGACCGATAGACAGCAGGAGACTGAGGAAGAGAGGTCCAACAATCTCCGTAACCTATATGCAGTGACTCATCGTGGAAAGGCAAATACAGCTGTCTCTTCAAGAGAGGGTGTGTTTCAGTCTTCCAGTGTTGAGGGCTCCCAGAACAGCATCCGGACCGTTGCGGGGAGCAGTTCTTCAGGTCAGAGGCTCATTGGCAGCCCAACAACTGGCAATGAGACAATCAGAGACCAGCCAAAACGCTCCAAGCTGAATTCAGAGGAACTGAAACCCCTGAATGATGAGTGCAGAGAAATAGATACGATGCCAGGCAGCAAAACACCTTTAAAAAAGGACAAACACTCAAACAGATGTGAGTCTTGCGGCCGGTGCGGGTGCTCGGAGTGCGTTCGGCCGAGAGCACTTCCGTCCTGCTGGACGTGCGGCCAGCGCTGTTTGTGTTCACCATACACCACTGTGGAGTATGGGACATGCATCTGCTGCATCAAGGGCCTTTTCTACCACTGCTCCAACGACGACGAGGACACCTGCGCGGACAAGCCCTTCTCCTGCTCTCAGTCGCACTGCTGCGTACGTTGGACGACCATTTCGCTTTTGTCCTTGTTTTTCCCCTGTCTGTTGTGCTACCTCCCAGCTAAAGGATGCCTGGCCATGTGCCAGTGCTGCTATGACGGAATCACAAGACCTGGCTGTCGATGCAAGAACCCAACCCTAACCCACTGTCATGATGATAGCACGCCAACGTAGGCCAGGGTGGAAAGGGACACGGATTGACCAACTTCCACTCTGACTGATCTGCAAAATGTCAAGCTCTGTGATTAGAGTCATCTAATTAGTCATTGAGGTAGTTGTCTTTATGTCCAACAGAGATGTCAGGAAAAAAACGTGTAACTGGTAAAGGCACTGGAGGTGCATTTACTCACCCTAGAATTAGGAGTTTCACTTGAACGGTCAACCAAAATTTCAAGCACTCCACATTTCAAGGTATGAAATCTTATTTAACTACTGTTTGGTCTTAAAAGAAAAATCGCTTCACTCAAGTGCCGTAATGTTAGCTAATACAGTCCAAACAGGTGGCTTTGGGTCATTGTTTTATTAACATTTTATATAGACTGTACCCTCAAAAGAAACTTCTGTCACTAACTGTATGTAACATAGTAATGGAACGAGGACGTACAATAGAAAATGACAAATGTTTTATATATATATATATATATATACTGTAAAAAAGTATACATATAGATATAAAGATATATGTATCAACTGTGAAAAGTTCTCTGTCGTTCCAGAGGCACTTTGGTTTAACTGCTTGTACATGAATCAGTCAGCTACCATTCCTGCAAAGTTTCTATATTCACTGGTATGTCTATCAATCATATGTTGAAGTCATTTACTGCGGAAAGATCTTAGTTCTGATCCTACCTGTAAATTGTACAGTGACCTTAAATGAAAAGTATATTTTCTAATTCCAAATTTGCCTAGTGTAAAGTTAAGAAGATATATTTATTTGAAGGTTTTAATATTTTATGAGGAGAAATATTTATTTTGAGAAAGCATCGTTAAAAGGCATTAGCCTTCTCCCGGGGGGGCTGCTCGGCAGATTTGACCTGAACAGCTTACCATGGATTAGAATATGAACGTATTAACATATGAAATTAAAAAGCCTTGAAATCTAACAGAAGTATTGTGGTTTTTATTTCTTTATTATACGAAAAAAGTTATGAACAGGATGAAAGTTCAATCTTTTTTTATTCTCTGTTCCTGTTGTCATTTTTTTTTTTTCTCTTTAGTTTAAGTTTTGTTTTGGAATTCCTGTTTTGGATGTCCCTGCAGGCAAAACATGAAG
Source organism: Jordanella pulchra (assembly GCA_034780135.1). NCBI lineage: Eukaryota > Metazoa > Chordata > Actinopteri > Cyprinodontiformes > Cyprinodontidae > Jordanella > Jordanella pulchra. The sequence continues at coordinate 9,516 of JAUZNJ010100043.1, forward strand.
CTCCTCGCACTTGTTGACAGCGTACAGGACGGGTTTGTGGGGTGGTATGCATTCAAAGCTGTGATTGACATGTCGAGGCCAAGCCTGCTCTCGCTTGTGTTCGATGCACCGCCACCCCCAGCGCCCCCACCCCACCCCCTGCCTCTGACTGATAAAGCGGGTTGTTTTACATAATTATCAACTTGCCCCCATTTTGCAGACAGTAGTGGATGAGATGGAGAGAAAAAAATAAACGGGCTGAATCCTATTAGAGGCAGAAAAAGCAGAGTTGATCTGGTGTTTAGTCTTTGCAGCCCTCCTCTCCCTCTGCATTGTGTCAGCTGTGAATGAAGAAGGGAAGCATAAGTGAGATGGGGGCTAAGGTTGTTTGGAAGAGGGTCCGCTAAGGGTTAAAAGCATCACTTTGAATGACAAAGACCAAACAGTTTACCCCTTTATTCAGCCCCTTATGCATTCATCCTGTTCTGAATAGTTAGGGGGCTATTTTGGCTCCCCAACGCTCTTCTCGGGTACCTGCTCCCACTTGGTATTCCCTAAGGGAGATGGCTGTGTTGTTTGGGAAGGGGGGGGGGACAGTGGGTGCACACTATTGGTTGTTTTTTCTTTCTTTCTAGAAATCAACTGTCCTATAATGGCTTGCAGTTTAAACCTCTTTGACTAATTGTTAGCTCGTCCAAAATCACCCAAGGGAGACTTACTTGGCTGAAACACCAGAAAATTCGAAGAAATGTGCTCAAAAGAGTGTGTATCCATCGAGAAGTTGCAGTGATTTGGCAACAGGGTAGAGGGAGGAGGAGAGGGACAGGATATGAATCGAAGGGGGAGAGGCGGAGGAGGGGGGGGGGGGGCTTGGTAAGGCCCCGAGAAGGGCTCTCTTTGTTGGTTTTAGCCACCGTGGCCCCTGCGGTTCATGGTGTTTTGGGGCAGAGTGGCCCATTCACCCTGTTCACCAAGGCAGAACGCAGCACAGGAAGACAGGAAGGAAGCGGGGCTATTCTTCATGGAAGCATTGTCTGTCTGTGTGACAGGACCAGGCTTAAGCAATCAAACAGTCCTGTGAAAGAGCAAGGGAGGGGATGGAAAACAGAGCCACCGATTGCTGGGTCATGATAGAGGTTGACTCCCCATATGAAAATGTAAAAAAGAAAAAATACCACTTTCTTCCCCAATGATGGTGAAATCTGAAAGAAGTCAGAAAGCCACCTGCAGAATGGAAGGTTAAACCAGGATTCAAGTGAACTAATTTAAAGGAAAATGGACTCCTCCGTGTTTTAGGGAAAACAGCAATTTGTTTATGTCAACTTTAAAAGAAAATAGAGGGGAAGGTTTTATCTCTATATTTTAACAGAATAGATCAATTTGGTGACTTAAAAGTTATATTTACAAAAAAAAACAGTGTTTTCTACCACATTTATTATTTTATTTTAAGACCAACAATAGCATTGCACCCTATTTAGTCTTCGGCAAATTTTCAATTATAGTTCTCAAGGTGTTAAACAAAAAAATTAAAAAAATTCATTAAATATATTTCTCTTTTCATTTTTACGCAAGTTTATCTTTAAGGAAATCAAAACTCAAAGCTCTATGACTTGTTTTCTGGCCATATCATGAAAAAATGAGAAAACAAAAATGAATTTAAATAAAACAAGAGAGGTAAACTTTTATCAGCTCTCACCTCTAACATATCCAGCCCAGCTTTAGGTCGCATTTTATTCTGACAAAAAAATGCTCATTTTTATTATCACTTTCTAGATGTGGCTTTTGTTCATATGGGTAAAAAGACTGATCGGATTGAGATTGGATAAATCTGTCTTTGTGAAACGGAGATGCTTAAAAAGCAAAAGGGGGTCAAAAAAAGAAAACAAAAATCAGACATCACACCTTACTCTGCTGTACCGATGAAAACGTTTTCTCAGAAACTGGAACTTTTCTTTTATGTTTTCCGATGTGGGCGGCTGACAGATGCATGCGTGTAGAGCTCAAAGCCGAGGCGCAACACCCCCCACCACCTGAATGTGGTTTAACTTTCCACTGAGCTTGTCCTCTGCTACTGTCATACTTAAAGTTTTAGCCGAGGTGCTGAAAGAAAACCCACGTTTTAAGATTAAAATTGGATGCACGTAGATGAAGTTTGACCAGCTCACGATTAACAAGTTTAATGCAGGCTTTTAGCAGGAAAAAGTAGTCATCCACACAAGCTAAGGTAAAATATGTGGCATTTTGTTTTTAGTTTGAACTCTAAACCCTCTGCTGCTCAATCAGTCTCGGTGACAGCTGAACTACTGTTATGCCTTAAGGAAGAAGATTACAGCAGCCGAGAAAGCAAACAGACACCGACTAGGGAACGCATTTGTCATAAAGGTTTAGCGGGTGTGTAGAAGACAGAGGGCGTGCAAAAGAGGACACCGAGCAAGCAGCAGGCGAGTCTTTGCTCATGGTAAACGGGGTAAAATCTGGACCCGCAGGCGTGCATTTTATCCTGATGCTTGCGTATTCTTGCACACGTGTGCGTATCTGCCAGCAGAATAAAGTCCCCCAGACAATGAAAGCTTCACTGGAGGGCCCCGAGTCTTAATGGCGGCACTTAACTTCAATCCGCCACAGGAAGTTGGTTCATCTGCATGCCTTTACACACACAAACACCATAGAGTCAGTCCGCTGCTGACAGCCAGTGGATATTTGTTGGCGACGCGGAGGCTGCAAGGCTCTTTGCAGCTTAGTGGCCAATTGTTGTTCACCCAGACACACACACCCACACACACACACACACACTCTAAGAGCTTAGAGCTTCAGTTGTTATCCTGAAAGGCAATCCTGATCTCCCCCCCGCAACACAGTAGGACAGACGCACATTAAAAAGAGGAATTAGTGCGGTCTGACAGCTCACTATAACACATGGCACTTAGCGTGTGGATGTGTGCATTCGTGGTAATTATATGTGTGTGTTTTTGGGAAGGTCCGTTCACATGGGGATGCGTGTGTGTGTGTGTGTGTGTGTGTGTGTGTGTGTGTAATCAGGAACAGACGGTGAATTATAAAGTAAGGGTTTGCATACAGTGGGGAGAATAGCAGGCATTTAGTGCATATAGGCTCAGCCAAACACTGTTTTCACACATCCAGATATTAAAAGAGATCCATTGGAGACTACACTGTGACTGTAACTAAGATGCAAGATTCCAATAAGGGAAAACTGGATTTTATTATAGTTTTTCTTTGTTTCAACCGTTGATATAATAAAGATCAATATTTGTGCAGAAAACGCATTAAAT
>JAUZNJ010100054.1:0-21324 GCA_034780135.1 Jordanella pulchra
ATACAGCAATGGCACACATAACTGAGACTGCGCCTTTTTGTACGGTGAGCCTTATGGTCGTGAAAATACGGTATGTAAAAAAAAAGAAAGACGTTTTCATGGGTTTTCATTTGATTATATTTTCCTTCTTTTGTATGATTCGATATTTTTTCAGGGTACAACTTCACAGACACAAGTGTGTCTACAGCAGAGAAAAAAACTCTAACATACCACCGCATCGTAGAGGCCTTCCGTTTTGCTTATGCCAAGAGAAGCAGACTGGGCGACCCGCGGTACCTCAACATTACCGATGTAAGCTCTCTCAATCTGCGGCTCTCATTCTGGAGTATTTCCAGTTTCACTGGAACATCAAGTGTCTGAGAGCCTCTCATTATCCCTTCAAAACATCCCTAGTGTTTCTCATGTACTCTATTCTCTTCCACTGACTTGTTTTGCACAATTTCAGCTGATTCATAACATGACCTCAGACTACTTTGCTGACGGCATCAGGAGTAAAATTACAGATGATACCACCCATCCGGATAACTACTATGAGCCTGAGTATTTTGTTCCGGAAAATCATGGTACAGCTCACCTGTCCGTCATAGCCGAGGATGGAAGTGCCGTCGCTGCTACCAGCACCATTAACTTATAGTGAGAGCCTGCAGTGTCCAGCCACATATTCACATTCATTTATTAGACACTGATTGAGATAAATTATCTTTTTAACAGTGTGCTTGTTCTTCCTCCACAGCTTTGGGTCTAAAGTTATGTCTCGGTCCACTGGGATAATTTTCAATGATGAAATGGATGATTTCAGCTCTCCTTACATGACCAATGGGTTTGGAATCCCACCATCACCCAACAACTTTATACAGCCAGGTTTCAGTGAACTTAATGATAACACTAAAGATTTTTAATTGACATTTTGTTAAGTTACAACCAAACATCAATGTGTGTCTTGGGTTATTGCATAAAAACCTGAGTGGGAACTTTTAGAAAATTAAAAATAGTTTGTAAGATTGAACATGAAAGTCAAAAAATCTTAATCAGGTCAAGTGAATCCAATTGTTTTGTAATGGATGGAGTCCATCTCATAAACGGAGAAAAGAATTATTTATGTAGGTCAATGAACACAACAGCAGGTCAGGGATTATTATATGCAGAACCTGAAAGAATAGTTCAATCATAGAAAAAAACTTCACGAGGTTCTGACTAGTTATAAATACTCTTTCCTGTCTGTCAGACCAGTCGGTCTCTGCAGAAAGCCGGGCACGTGAGGTTTCTCTATGTCACTGCAGACATGTGAGGGATTGCTTCAGAGTCAACGACACAATGAAAGGGAATTTCTACTGTCTCTACGCGTTCATGAATGAGGAACAAATCCTTCAAAGTCAATGCAATCACCTTACAGAAGCCTCCTTTGGATGAGCTGCAAAACCCTAAGCTCACACCAAGTATTAGTTTACACTTTACAAATAATTTCTTGTAGAAGAGAGTTAACCTCAAACCATTACGGGGACACAGCTAATATGCCAAAATGGTGCCATGGTGAGACAAGATCTATACTAATAATATTATGGTCTGCATCTAATGACCAGCCAATCTAACATTGCCTTGAACATCCCATCCCAATGGTGAGACATGATGGAGGCTGCGTCATACTGTGGCAGGAAAGCCAAACGTAGTCAGGCTACCTGGGAGGATGGATGAAGTTAAACACAATTACAAGAAAATAACCTGGTTAATTATCTATCTAGGGATGTTTAACTGCAGTCCTTTACTGGCTCTAATACAATAGATTGCTTTGTTTGAATTATCACCCATGCATATCTCTAGGTTATGTGGAGGCCCAGGTTTCTTGAACCAATTGGAAATCTACAGCATTTAGGGTGTTAAGGACAAGAGTCTTTAAGACCCTGAGTCTTTAAGAAAAAAACCCAATAAAATACATAGATGCTTGTGGTTGTAATATGACAAAAATGCAAAGAACTTTTTAAGGGAGGTGGATATTGTTGTAAGACAACGTAGACCTTTTTATGTCTGCTGCAGGAAAAAGGCCTCTGTCTTCCATGTGTCCGACAATCATCTTTGACAAAGACAACAGAGTAAAAATGGTTGTAGGAGCATCTGGGGGCACAAAGATCACCACGGCTACTGCCTTAGTAAGTAGAGTCAGTCACTCATGTCTCACTATTAATAGGACTGAAACTTAAGCTTCATATTTTGGTGAAAACAGGTCATCCTCAATTCGCTTTTCTTCAACTACGACCTAAAGAAAGCTGTGATGGAGCCACGGGTTCACAACCAGCTGAACCCCAACATGACGGTAGTGGAACAAGGCTTTGAGAAAGTGAGTCAGGCATGGAGTCCTGGTGTGAAAACACCCAGAAAAAAACGTCATTAACTGAATTGAACTGATAAGCAGGTTTAGTTTTTCCAAGGGGGATACTTTCTCTAGTTTGTAAAACTAGGATGTCTCGTGCACAAACCCAAGGACCGTTTCTATTTTGTTGATCCAACTGTTGCAAGGGACATCTTCAGCAGAAGTAGGAAACTGTAAAGCCTTACTCACAGTAAAAGCTGAGCCTATAACTATGTCTAGGAGAGAAACAGACCCAACTCTATCATCTATAATGGAAGGTGTTGATGGCAGCAGCCCAACTGATGTTCCCCTCCATGATGGTGAAAAAGCCAAACAGGAACAGACCAGATGAAGCTACTATGATAAGAGACATACAGAACATAAAGTTAGTGGTTGAACTAACAAATGCTGCAGAATCAGAGAATAGAGATAGAATGTAGCAGAGTGAGATTAATGAAATTAATTCCCTATGTCTTCCAGCAGTCTAAGCCTTTAGCAGCATAACTTCAGAGATAACTCAGGATAACCCGAGCCGCTCTGACTATAAGCTTTTTCAAACATAAACGTTTTAAGCTAAGTCTTACAATTAGACAGGCTGTCTGACAGGATGAATCAGACAAAAGAGATATCTGTCAGGTGCCTTCAGTGCGCAGGCTTATTTGCTTGAATGAATCTGTCTTGAGAAAACACTTTTTCCTGTAATAATAAAGCTGATTACTGCACACAAAAACATAAAGTTCACCAAGTTAACGGTGGGTAAAGTGACATCGATGGTTCTATCCAGGAGAGAAAGACACAATGAACTGCTTCAGAGAGCTGTCTTTGTATGAGGAAAAAAATAAGCAGAAAGCAAACACAGGAATTAGCATCTTTCAGGAAAGAGACACTACTAAAGATGGACTGGCTCTGAAAGATTTACTAACAGAATCATTACTATAAACATAAAAACTGTATAATTTTCCCTCTGGGATTATTAAAGTGTGTCTGATTCTGATTCAGCATGTGGTATCTCATGAGGCTTCAGATTTGGGTTGGGGATCATTCCTAAGCCAGATGTTTACACTGGTTGGGAGGGAATAGATCCCCTGAACCTACGAAGAATTAGTGTGGAGCTACAGGCTGGGCAGCTATATACGAGGAGGCATGTTCTCGCTCTCTGAAGGTGCTGTATTTATAGAAGGGAATCTCCATAACAGTGCTCCAATCTGTAACTCTCCACACAGGACTATAGAAATAGTTTAGGTTAATGTATTTTCCGTGTCTCTGTCATAATGTAAACTACATATTAAATTAAGCCTAAATCGATCAGTGCTGTTTCTTAGTGATGGCTTATAGCTTCATGACCTGACCTGAGGTGGCTAGCAACTAGTTCCATTTACTCATTGGATCTGATTATTTACTCAGTACTTGACTAGCCTGTTTTATTAAATACTTTTTCACTCCTAGTTGAGTAATTTCTTAAAAGGCTACTTTTTAATTTTATTTGAGTAAGATTATGATGAAGTTGTGCGACTCTTACTTAAGTACAATTTCTGAGCACTACCCACCTCTGGACCTGAGAAAATATGGTTCACACGTCCCTCAGGCAGAGCTGTGGTGACACATTATACAACAAAAGGTTATGTATCTTTATGCTTTGAAGCAAAAGATAAAAACAAAGTGCAAATAAATGTCCTAATCCTATGGAGTGAATTTTGTTCCATTATTGTTGCAAGCAAGGAACACTTTTTGTAAACTAACATTTTACGAGTTTTGAAAGTAGCATCAAGTGTAAAGTGACAGTAGCTTTGCTGTTTTCTCATGGTGTTTTTCATAGTTATTTGTTATAATTTAAAATTTTATTTTTTAGATTTTTTTATAGACTAGCAGCAAAATTTTTTGTGCTCAATGTGCACATCAAGTGTGAGGATTTAATTAAACTTGTAAAACTCTGAACAAAAGAATTTTGAAAAAATTAGATTTGAAAATATAATATCAATAAAGAAATTTTTATTAAATAATTGATTTAAAAAATATTCAATTTGTGAAACAATTTGAAATAATTGAATAATAAAACAAGAAAAATACATTTTTATTCCTGAATTGCATCATTTTCAAACTCAACTTTAGAAGACTTGTTTTTTTTCTTGCAACAGTAATGGAACTAAATGCACTCCATAACCTTCTTGTATTTGTGTGTGGCATTGATATGTTGTGCAGAGTGTTTTGGAGGGACTGGAACAGAAGAACCATGTAACCCAGACTCTGAGTTCTCCAGACTCTGTGGTCCAGGCTGTGGTACGGCAGGGAGAGCGTCTCTGTGCGGAGTCCGATCCCCGGAAAGGAGGCTATCCAGCAGGATACTGAGCTGACCCATCCGCACGGGGAAAACACTGACAGAGCCTCAATCTGAACAGAAATGGCACCGAGGAATGAATTTATGTTTACACTACAGGGACACCGCCGCCACCTCGACTCTTTCATTGAGACACGGAACCGACTTAATTTCATGACCCTGTTTTTATTCAGCAGAACTTCTTATTTAAATGATTCTAGTGTTTTAAAGTAAACCTGTGGGTAGTATAACTCCTGGTCAGGAAGGAATATAGGGATTTAAGCAGAGCCCAAAGGCTCCAACAGGATCTGTTTTCAGCAGGACATTTTGGGGTGAATTTTGTTCCATTAATGGTGCAAAGAACAGGTTTTCTAAGCAGAAATAATAATAATAAAAAACTTTCTTTTAAATCGAAATTCAAAAAATGTACATTCCAAAAATGAAACTTGCAAAACCTTTTCCATTAATTTCCAGAATGTTTTCTTTTTCTTTTTTTTATTTGCATGAACAAAATGTGTGTTTTTTTTAAAATTTGCATTAAAAATGTCTTTTATTTTTGCTTGCAACAATAATGCACCAAAATCCACTCCACAACGCAGCTGGATTTATTCATGATGCAGGAACATTCTCTGGCTTCAGGAATCCTTTCAGTAAGTTCTCCATGTGGTGTTTTTAGACTTATTTTGTAAAGATAATCTATTATGCTGTACATTATGACATGTTGTTGGAAATGGAGGGTTTCCCTTCAAACAGAAGCTGCAGAGCTGGCAGGTCTGATGAATTCAAGGACGTCTCAGGTTTGTTTGCCTGTTTGAACTCACTTCCATCTTCCCCCTGCTGTTAGTTGGTTCCACTGGAAGCTCGAAATGTTGTTTTCTACTGCGACTCAACAGGGAAGCCGTCGGTCGTTGATGTTTAATATCAAGTAGAGGTTGAGTGAATGTATAGCATCTCCCAAAATAAGAAAACTTTTGCAGATATATTTTTCTAAACATGCATTGTTCATATGCGATGTTTTGTTGCCATGCTTGTTATTAAACATTTTGAAACAGAAGATGTATCTTACTGCAGACATGTCCCTAATGTACTGGAATATCCACAGTGGTGCCGTGTGGCATTTCCAGAAACTGGCTCAATAACAGCTGACTTGATCTGTGAAAAAAAATGTCAGTTTGCAAGATGTGTGGCCATTTTCATAACAGCAACAAGGAGGACACTTTTCAAAAACCATCAAAACTAGGATAAAAAAACCCCCACAAAAACAACGTTTAGGCGTTTTAGCGGTCTGCAGGTGCGCTCGGTTCCGTTTGACCACCAACTGCTGAGCTGACATCAGCACGTACACATTGCTGATTTGTTTACTGTTCAGTACTGTTGACCAATAAAATGTCTCATATTTATTTAACAATTTCTTCAATATTCTGCTACAACCTCGAGATCCCATGAGGGATATGCATAATGCATGACAGAAAACGGATGGGTTGATGGAACCTGTCGAAGTGGATTTGGATTAAATTATTTTTTTAAGTGTATATAATTTTAGAATTTGCTCTTAAATATGTAAAGGCTACTTTTCACAAATGGGCGTCCGTCAGACCTTTTAAAAACCGGATTTCCTGTCTTATAACCGGACGTACGGCCACCCTAGGCTTATTAAAAGAGCTTAGCTTACAAGTTTAGTACCTTTTAGTTTTATAAACACATTATAGTTTCAATTATAGTTTTCGCTTTTGACTATTTTTTTCAGTAAAGGAAAACATTTTCTTTCCGTTTTCATGTCTTTGAGATTCTGGTCTGAATCTTAGGAGTCTTATTCAATTTTATAAAAGAAACATTCTATTTTATTTTTTTAATGCAATGTTTATTATTTAATCATTCCTAATCTAGAACCTACAGATTTGTCCTGCTCATTATAGTCCGAGTTGGACCTTAGGGGAAAAAGACGATCCAGGTAAGTTGAACCACAGTTCACATTTGTTGTCATGTGAGCATAAATTTAATATTAATTTCCATACTGAAGCATGTTGAAAGTGTGTTTTCTTTCCAAAAATCAGGATTGTTTATTTTACATTTCAGCTACTTTGACTGTTTGCTGAAAGCCAATTCATTTGCCATTTAGCTGAAGATTAGCTTGAAATGCTAAGCTAGGCTGCTATGCGGTAAACGGAGCCAAATGTTTCGGGATAAATAGTCGGTGTTTTAACTCCTCTCCATGAAACACGAACAACGTGATTTTAATGTCATATTCAGTGGTAACTACTTACTGGTCTGTATTCAGACAGCAGTTTAGATACACTCAGTCTGTCATTTGCAGCTTGTAGCCACCACTGCTCTGGGTCACACCGACCACCAAAGATCTCCCACTAGTTAAAGGATGAACGCCAACCTCCTGAACCTGAGAACAGGCCCGTTAATCGGTGACCCCGCTGTTAGCTTAGCATCCAAACACAGAAGCTAACGTCGCACCGACTGTTGAGAACTTTGAGTGTGAAGAAAGTTTTTCCATCTGATAAATCACCTCTAAAGAGACGGAGGTCTTTGCTTTCAAGGAAAATATTTTGCTATTTTTTTAAAATCAAAGTGAAACTGTAAAAAAATGAACTTTGACCTTTAACTGCAGACAGAAGGCAGACATATTCCTCTGCAGCCTGTTTTTTTTTTTTTTTTTTTTTAGAAAATACTCCTGCTGATGTGAGTTTGGTACAGTTGATTTACAATCTCTATTTGATAATGTTTGTATTTAATAACAGAGTTGTTGAGCAATATATTTGTGTCTATCAAGTTTCATTCAGGATAATTAAAAGTAATGACGATTTTAAACAGGGAAAACCTAAATAGCTCAATTTACGCCATAGAGGCTCAACTTGACTTTATAGAGGTAAGCTGAGCCACAAAACCAATTTTATTTATTTTACCTCATGTCATCACTGGAGAAAATGTCTTAAAATTAGAAAAACTTTCTTAAAATTAGTGCATTTACTGAGTAAATCAGATGATCTACCAATGGAATGAGTATTTTTTTACCCCTAAATTAAGATAATTAGACATTATTTATTTGAAATAAGAGATGGCAGTATTTTTTTTCACATTTTGAGTTTAAATTGTCTTATTCCATTGGTAAAGTGTACCACCTGCTTGGTCAATTCAAGAAAAAAATGCACACATTTTAAGAAAAATCAACACACTTAGATTTCAGTTTGCAGTGCATGGATACAACCTGAAATAAATGTCTAGTTTTTGTTTTTTTCTTGTGTATCATTTGCCTAAAGGACAACATAAATTGAATTCATCCTCCTCCCTTCTAATCCATACATTTTAGGTGTTTTTTTCGGACTCAGATCATCAGGTAAATGACTGAGACTGAAGCAGGAAGCCTGTTTCTGTGATGTTTCCACTGTGAAAGGCAGCTCTGTCTGAGATCTCTCTGGGTTTTGTAAAGAAAACGTGGCTTTGAACTGACGCCATCCGAAGGCTAACGGAGGTTAAACCGTTACCTTATAAATGAGGTGGATCATTACATCATGGCTTCCCTCTTTAGCCTCCATTCATCAGTATAAATGGGACCAAAAGGTCCGGGCTCCTGGATACCACTCATCTGATGTTCATGTGGGACGTTAGCATCGTTCATCAGAACAGCGGCTGTGACTCTGCCTGATGATCCTTCAGCACTTTGTCCTCCTGCTGCAGAGGTTAATGAAGCAGCCACGTTCAAACCAAACTGAACCACAAATAAGCACAGAATGTTCTGACTCTTTATTTATGAGCCCTGGTTGTTGGAAATGATCGGTGCCGTTCTGTCCGAAGCTGGAGGAGTCCGTCTGATGTCACAGCTGCATGAAGACGAGCGGCGCCGGAGACTGCAGCTCCTGGTCCAGCAGCCTGAACATCATGGCGCTCCGGTTGCTCTGCGACGTCCGCCCCAGAGAGCGGTAGAGCTGCGCTTGCAGGTAGTGGACGTCCCGGAGACGCTCCTTACAGCCCAGCCTGGAGAAATAAGACTCTGCCTCAATGAGACTGTCAGCCGCCAGCGTCGCTGAGTGCAGATCTGCCACAAAGGGAGGAAGAAGAGAGTGAGATCTGGGAGCTGCCAAACGGATGGATCAGAGCACGTAAAGGGGCTAAATGTTACCTGGACGTCCTCCTCCCTTCAGCCGGACGCCGGCGACGGCCATGTGACAGCGAGCCGCCAGCAGCATGGCGCGGCCTCGGTCCATGACGGCTCCGTGGGCCAGGATGGGCTCCATGGCTTCATGGAGGACAGCCAGAGCCTGCTCTGGGATGCCCAGCATCAGCTACAGGAGGACAAATAAAAACTGAACATTTGAAGCAGACGTGGTTCAGAGTCCAAACAGTTCAACACAAACATGTTACTGACGTATATCTGGGTTTAAGGTAAAGTTTGATTGGATTTAAAGACGATCATTTTAATAGTGTTATTTTATTTATTTAGCAGATGTCATTTTAGCTGCCTTTTCTATTGTTAAACATGTATTTGATTTGATAATAAATGTTCCTTTATGTCTAAATTCTCATTTTATTGTGTAAATGAAGGAAGAAGAAACATTAGCTTGTAGCTTTTCTTTTCTTCCCCCTGCTGGTTGTCGTGTCTTAAAAGGCCGTCGGATTATTAAATGCAGGATAACTTTCCGTCTAAAAGCTTTGATTATTTTCTGCTCAGAGACATCAACATGTCGACGCCTCATCGGACCGATCTGCTGTTAGACTCATTCATTAATCTTATAATATACTTGATATTTATGATGCATTGTTTTTAGTTTCTTGTCCTATTCTGATGTTATGACCTTATCCGTCATTTAAAATGCATTAATCTAAAGTCTGGCCTTTATGCACCACAGTGGGATGTTTCCAGGATGTTTCCAGGATGTTTCCAGGATATCCTAAAGGTTCAAATTAATAAAGACCACAAATCTTTCAACTGCTCAACTGTTGTTTTCTCACTGCTGTTTTTCTATCTTAAAGCTTTTTCTAACAATAGTTGAACTAGTTTAAGGTTTAGAAAATATGTTTCTTGTCAGCTGGTTTCATATTATACAGAATAAATACAGTTAATCAAGTAAAAACTGTTTGTTAAATGAGGTCATCACAGGAAAATACTTTAATATGTTGGTTTTTGCTGTGAAAGTTAATCCCAGCAGATCTGGTTTAATATAAAACTATAATTTCCATACTGCAGAGCACCGATACTTCATCCTCTCTAAGCAGCGATTTCTCCCTACAGATCCTCTCTGTCACATTCAATTTGGCGGAGATGCTGATGTTCACACCGGCGCCCAAAGAGGCGTCTGTATATTCATGTCTATGTGCTAATCTGATGTAAAAATCGACATCCTTTATCTTTTTCTCTGCAGATTTTAAAAAATGATAAAAAGCTGGAATGAAATCAACAAGTTCTGGAAATATCTGAAACCCTGAAAAGGTTTGAAATCTAGTCAGCCTAGCTTTGGTTAAAGTCGACAGTGACGGCTGCTCCCACGGCGTGTAGGAAGCTGCTGATGGACGGAGGCTGACCTGAGTGAAAGCCAGATGAAGGATGGTCTCAGAGGCCAGAGACTGGAGGTGGTGCTTTCTGGCCAGAGCCAACGCCTGCAGGAGGAGAGGAAGAGCTGTGGAGAAGCTGGATGATTCCCAGTGAAGCTCGGCGGTGGACAGCATGACTCTGGATGATGGAGAAAGGAAGGGGAAACGGTTAAATCCACAGAACGGCCTTGGTGTTCAGCGATTATAACACCGACTATGAAACCGAACCTGATGACGATCTCTGTGGATTTGGTCTTCTCACACTGAACCTGCAGCTGCTGCAGGATGCTGTAGGCCTCTGTGCTGCGGTTCAGAGCTTTCAGGACTTGTGCTTTCCTGTCAATAAACACATTTTTAAATACGGCTCCGTGAGTAAAACAGCAGCGATGAGGAGCAGAGGTGAAGGTGTTTGCTTCGGCCTCACCGGTACAGTCCCTCTGTTGGGTTTAGAGCAGACATCGCCTTTACAAGCGGCTCAGCTAAGTGGTACTTCCTGTTGTTCATGTGTCTCTCAAACTCGATTTTCAGTTCGCAGAGCATCCAGAGCTGGAGACGGATCAAGATGAAGACAGATGCATGTATACACAGGATCTAACATAATAAGAACATACCTTTGAATGCTGTGTGTGAGGAGGAAACTGATCCCTCAGATGCTGGAAAACCTCTGCAGCAGCTTTATAAAGACCCTGCAACGGAAACAAGGAAAGAAGGAGAAAAACTCCACTGGAAGCTGGAAAACCAACCGGTTTGATAACAAAGCAGCTCATTACCTGCTCAGCGTGCAGCTCGGCCAGGTGGCACAGAGCTACAGCAAACGCCTCCGTGTTGTTCTGATGGACGCCGAAGTTGACCGGCTCCAAGCTGCTCATGTTGAGGAGGAGCTGGGCCTGCTGCAGAGCCATGGTGCTGGAGGCAGAGTGCATGGAAGTTCATTTAACTGGTTAAATGCTCATTACTATGGTGGCTTCCTCACCCTGCTTACAGCAATACCAGGGACTTTCAGGGACTTTCCAGGCCACATTTGCTCTAAATTCAAAGCTGATGTGTTTTGCTCTACTTACTGCTATCCCTGAATATTTGAATAACATGCAAACATAATAATCTTATTAAATGAGAATCAATGATAGAAATGCTTTCATATCAGCAGTAAATAAAAATGTCAAATGTCTGAAAAACAAACATCTGGATTTTTTTTTTAAACAGCCCAGTCTTATTTTTTATTACAAATTTTCTCATAGTTTCATTCCTTTATTTGATTTCCCAATTTTCCATTTACAAAATGGGACCATTATTACCTTTTAATTCCAGTATTTTAGTTAGATATTGGTTGGTGAAAATGTTTTTTCCATCAGTATTTTAAGTAACTGCACTGACTCTGATGCTTTTTGACTGGATGGAAGTTCAATGACCCCACTGAGATTTCAAACCTGGAAAAACATTCAAGGAAAGTTGTCTTTTAAAAGCTGTTTTCAAAACCTTTTTGGGGTCATTAACTGTTTTTTTTTTTTTTTTTTTTGTTACTCATAAACTGTCCGGATTACAAGGAATCCTGGTTTGAGTAAGTTCATCATCACCGGGTTGGACTGAACCATTCCAACGCATTTTAAGAACTTTTATTTTCATGGTTAAAAGTCTCCCAGAAGCCGTTTTTTTTGTTTTTGTGTTTCGGTTTGGTTCTGGCTTTCATTTTTTCTCCTCACTACGAGTTTCTCTGTGGACATTTAAGGTTTGATGGAAGCTGCAAACTTTTTAGTTCATGTGAAGTTCTGAAAATCCTGAGCAGTTTTTCTTTCTACAAAATCCCACAATAATGTGGGTCAAGCTCCAACTGTCTGAGCCACAAATATTCCTAGTGTGGGATGGAGGTGTGGATTAGAGGAGGCTGGCAGAGGGAAGAGCCTGACCTCTTTCCGTACATCCTCCATATGGAGGTGGTCTGAGCCAGGCTGATCTCGATCAGCTCCGACAGGCTGTGCTTCCAGTGCAGGATCTCCGTGTCCTTCAGAGCGTCCATCAGCTTGTGTGCAGCCTTGCCCTGCATCGCCCCCTGCTGGACCAGCGACTGAATGTCCAGAGATCCTAAGTACTACAGCAGAGAGGAGGACAGTCAAATATTGAACCGAGGAGGAGATGAAAACAACCCGAATATAAACAACCTCAACCTGTTCAGTTACTCTTGCAAATATTCAACACAAACATTCTCTGTTTACAGAACAATCAGTGATGAGAAGCTGCACCTTCACGTTTCAAATAATTCAAATCGATTTGGTTCCTTTTTTAGAAAGAAATTTAAACTGTTAAACAGAAAGAAATTGTCATTTTTAATATCTTCTAAAATGAAAACAAGTATGAGCATCATAGCATCATCAATATTTATAGAAGCAGCCTAATCAGTGATGTGGATTGTGGGAATTTCTGCTTCAGTGTGGAAAAACGACGCAGACAGTAACAGTAGAGCCTCAGAAACAAACCTTCACCCGATTGAACTCAAACAAACACGTGGGCGTAGATCTGCATGGACAGGTAGGCAACTTCCTGCTGGGAAGCTGCAGAAACACTTTGACGTGTCTGAACTGTGTGCGGTGGCGTTAAAACCGGCAGGAAGGATCATCAGCAAAAGATTCAAACTATAGGTTATAAACATGCAGGTTCAAACATGACATTTTTCTGTAGTTGCACAACTGAGGAAAGAGGAAGGGGCCATCTGAACAAAAGGAGTGAACGACATGTAACATGAATGTATTTAACATGGTAAGTAAAATGATCTGGTAATAGAAGAAGACTTTTGCACTAATTACTTTGATCACTTTCAGCAGTAAAGCTGTTTTAATAGGATCATGAAATTGTCTAAAATCTGTTGGTCTGCTAAGAATTCAGATCATGGCTGCAGCCTTTGATTCTAATAGTAAACGATTCTTTTTTTATTAATCTAAAATGAAATAATTTTAGTAAATTACACATATCTAAATAAAAACATCTGGAATTTATGAGAAAAGCAAAGCTTTTAATAACACTTTATGTGATTTGGAAATGGCAGAAACATAAGAAATGTACATTGTTCAGTTAAATTCCCTCCATTTATATAAAACACATCTGAAGGCACCTTACAGAGACGATTCAATCAGACCACACATCGCAGGCATTTTAAACGATCAATCAGTCTTTAGTAATCTTGAAAATCCAACAAATGTTATTGTTCTGTTTCTTGGATAGATGCTGGAAGTCCAGCAGAAAATGACAGTTTTGCTGGAGTGCCATCCTGTGCGGCCTGTCAGCGCTCTCATTGGTTAGAGTTCACAGCTGCCTTTTAACCTGTGGGTAGGGGCCATCTACCCACTGAAAACCAGATGAAGCCTGGAGGTCTGCAGAGACTGACTGTGCACTCACTGAGAGCCACCCAGAAACATGCATAGTTGCTTAACTTGCTTCACCTGCTGCCATGGAAACGATTGGAACATCTTATTCTATTTATCTGGGTGAGCAAATACTTCTGATAATAAAGTGCATCTTGGTTTTAAAAACACTGATTATTTGATCTCATGTATAAAACCTCACTATAATACACCTTTGTTGCTTCTTCTGCTTTGTTTTTATTTAACCGAGGAAAAAACAAACAACCCAAATTGTTTCATGTTCTGATTTTAAATATATTTTTTTAATTCCTGTCATACAAAATATACACAACAAAAATGAGTCAAATACATGCTTTAAATGCAGAGAAGATTTTATTCTTATTCTCATTAGAGACTTTTGGATGGAAATGATCCATGTTAGATAATAAATATCACTGAATACTTTGCTCGTATCCAAAGAACCTTAAACTCAAACCCCAACAGAATATGAGTTACAAGCCAAGATAATTAAAGCTCTCGGGAGGAAAAGGTTTGTTTCCACTCCCTGTTGGAGCTTGGATTAGTTCAATCCAATCTAAAAAATATATATCGATCTGTACAAAGAAATGTTGAAGCCATTGATTAATTAGAGTAATTAGATAAGTATTGGTCAGTTCCTTCAGGACATGTACACAGATATTAGTATTATTTATTTTCTTAACTTACAGTTAAGGGTAACTGTTGTTCAATTATACTTTATTAATCCCTGAAGGGAAATTCGGTTTCAGTACAGCCTGTCCAACACATGGGGTGGGAACGCGGTTGCTGCCATAAAGAGGCGTCGCCCTTATGTTTAATACGTCCATTTTAAGGCACCTTGGTAAATGTTAAATTAGAAATTTGTTCTTTCATGCCTTTTAAATAACTTTTCAGAGGCTTTTTTTCTATTCGTTCTTAATTCTTCTAAGCATTTTACGTTTATTTGATTTTTTATGGGCGAAAGGGAAAATGTTTTCTTTTATATCTGTTTATATGTAAATTAAATCATAATTCTTTAAAAAATGATGGAAAAATAAATGGAATTCTGAATAAACTTCCTGCTTTTCCAGCCTGAAATTCTCCCACAAAAAAGCATGAAAAGTCCTACATTATAAATGAAAACTAATTAGATCATTAAATTTGTGCCATTTGGTGTTAATTGTATCTGTAGAAATAGGAAAAAAAAAAACACACTCCTCTCTTACACACACACAGCATAACAAAACAAATAGAGGACAACTCAGGGCTTAACCGGATATAAACGGCTGAGGCTGATTAGCACCACGCCACTTCTAGTCCAAATGCTGCCAACATGGTTTATGTCAAACATAAATGTGGGTTTAAGCAGATGCATCTGGTAATGATGATACCATAAGATGTGCTTTGGTAAATGTGAACTAAACATTGTCCATGTAAAAGCAAGGATATAACACCAGACCGCGTCCATATTGTTCTATTTTTTTTAAAAAAGAACTAATCTTTGTGAAATTGTCTAACAGGTTTTGGAGGAGTTCCTCACTTGATTTTTACAGCCTTCTTTAAACCTCAGCTTGTTGGTAAAAAACCCTAAGAGACAATGGAGTCGGAGATATGATGTTTTAGTTAAACACATATTACTGTGTTCCTGATATTTTGTCTGGATCCTTGCTAGTGCTTGGAGTTCTTCCAAACTGTTTCCTAAAGATCTCGCATTGCCCATATTGACTGGAGGAAGAGATTGCTTGAATTTCTACCTCCTCTCTCTTCTCTTTGCTCATGCTCTACATCGTTGGCACTTCAACTAATTTGGGACTTGTAGAAGTGTTATTTCACAGTTTTTGATATGTTAGTGAGCTGCTCCCGGGTAGGAAAAAAAAAACATAAAAACAGGATTTTTAAGATTGAAAACTGTGTTTATTCTATGGATGACTAATATTGCTAATTAGCCTAATTTCTAAATTTACACCAATTATAGATGCAATGTTCAAATTAATAATAATCTTGATTAATAATTAAGATTTTTTTCAGATAGTGGACAATATTAAAGGTAAAATAAGAACCAAATATATAAAAAGGGTTCTGCAGACAATAAAGGATGAATAAAGTGGATAAAGTTGTGATTCTAACAAATCTGGTTCCCCAGTTTTTACTGAGCTGAATGGATGTTCCGAGTCATGAAAATGAATCTCCAGCCTATAAAACAGCCAATGCCACCCTATTTAGCACATTCTGAACTGAAAGGTCATGTTTCACTCACCGGCAGGCAGAAATGAGCGGCCATTTTCACTGAATCCTGAGTTAGCACTGTGCTTTCAGAGCCTTTCATCTGTTCCAGTGTATACAGCCAGCTCTACCAGGGAAAACATTTATGAAGTTATCAAACCCCCCATGGCAGCGTTACTGTGTAGTCATAACGACACATAGACCTATTTGTTTTACCAGACAGTGCTGCAGGCACACATGGTCGTTGGACTCCTGGGCGATGCGGATCGCTTCCTGTAGAGCCAGATCGGCTTGTTGACTAACAGGATAAGAGACGTGGGGTAAAAAAAGGACAAGAAAAATCTAATCAGGAAACATTTCAGTTGATCAGCATAAACCCTGACTGCTGTACTCACTAGTGGCCGAAGCGACAGTGCAGGCTGGCCAGATTCAGAGCAGCGTAGCGAAGACTTCGACCATAGCCTTCATCTCCGTTGCTCTTCGCCTCGCTGCTCGACAGGATGAGCCGGTCGAAGTAATGCAGGAGGCTGTGAGCGGAGAGGAAGATGTCCTGGACTCTCATGCTGTTCAGGTAGTTCAGGTAATGCTGTTAATTGGAAGAAACCCTCATTTCCATTGAATGGACTCATGACTCTAAACCACTAATAAGTTTTATTTTATACCAAATACAGCATCAACATATAATTGCAGTTGGATTTCTAAAAGGGAGATTGAAAGCTAATATCAGCTTAAACACTGGGTTTGTTTTTATTGACGGGGATGTTTCTTTAAGCTGAAATTTGAAGGAACATAGTAAACAGTTATTCGGCTTTCAAAGAGAAACCGTAAGAACAAGGTCATCTCAGCTGGTTCGATAATCAGGTTATTTGCCAGCATCTGGAGGCGATGCTTACTGCTCATCAAAAGTCCGTTTGCCTTCCAATCTAGGCCTGTTTTGTCGTCGTCATGACCCAGATGACTGAGTATTTATACAAGCGAGTTCCTCCTTTAACTCAAAACACAGGAAACTTCCAAACATCCAAAGCAGATTTTCTTCTAAATAAGAGAAAAGCTTAGTAGCATTCGATCAAGCTGCTGCCTGGCAGTGTGCAGCAAGGGGACAGGAAGGGGCAGAGCTGCATTACTTTAGGTAAACTTCAGCCGTTTCTCAAGGGATCACATGAAAAGGGTTCGAAATCTGAGGTTGTGATGGAGCTCACCGCTTCAGCAAAGTCTGGGTTAAACTTCAGCATGTTGTTCAGCTCCTCCTGCAGGACTGCAGGTTTCAGGGCTTTGTTCTCATCGTTTTTCAGAAGATAAGCCTGCAGAGAAATGATCCTGACTCAGCGAGGAGGCCTGATTATATCTGGAATCCAACATTTCATCCGGACTCCGTCCAGACTCACCTGTCTAGCAAGGAAGTATTCGGCTTGTTTCTGGGACAGGGGACCCCGGTTTGCAGCTTTTTCAGATCTAAAACAGAAATAAACTCTGATGTTGAGCAACACTTTCAAAATGCGACACCAAACTGTAACTGGGTTTTAGCTGATTAATAAAGTTTAAAAACAATCAGCTGGTAAAAATGAAAATTAAAGTGTGACTGAATAAAACAGCAAAGCTGACCGGAGTTCGGACTCGTGCAGTGGGGCGTCCTCTCTGTCCCCCACCGTCTCCTCCACGCTGGTCAGGTCCATATCCGAGTCCTCTGCCGCCAGCGCGGGCAGCCCCGCCTGGCCGTCCCTGGGCTTGGCGTAGTGACTGTGGTAATAGTGCTGCAGGGACTTGTACAGCTTGTAAACCTGACTGAAGGACAGCTTGTTGTAGGCCAGCAGCATGTGTCTCATAAAAAGACCTGCAGGGCAAACAGACGACCGGGAGACGTGAGAAACAAGCACTTCAGCTAAACCAAAAGGCTTTAGTCAGATGAGAAGGTGAACTCACCCACGACGCTGGTTTTATAAGCCTCCGAATCAAAAGGGGTGAATGGAGTGGGCAGAGTGGAGAAAAAGTACTCCATGTCTTTCAGCTCGCCGTCTGCCATTTCATGCAGCCTGTATGGATTAGAAACAGCAACATTCTGGATAATAAACTGACTGCACAGCAAAACCTTTTGGTTTCTATCTGATTCACCAGCGAGCTAATCATCCTTTTCAACATCTGGATCTATTTGATAGCCTGGTTGAAAAATTCCTAAAACCACCTGGACTCTCCTCCATTATCCACAGATTAATTCAAACCCTGATTTGATCTGATTCCTTTGTTATGTTAGTAAAAATAAAAAAAACCCTGTTGATGCTTTGTCATGTAGGTCAGACTCAGTTTAAGACAAGGATTAAGCTCTAAGATTAAAACCCTGATGTAGGAACATCTAGAAAATGCCTGAAAGGGTTTCCATTTATCTCTGGGTTCTCTGAATGGACAATAAAAAAATTAAAATCAATCAAAAACGACACAAAAAGTTCAGTTTTGCTGCAAAAAAAAGCAGTAAATGAAGGAAAAATTCTAATTCTTATACTTTTTAAAACTGAGTAAAAAGTTTAAGTTATGTTTTTCTCACATCAGACATTTGAATCTAATGAGCTCTGAAATGCAACAACACAAGGACAGCCCTGCTGTGCGTCTACAGAGGAAGGCTTCAGACTTAGAAAAGTTAGATGAACCAAAGGTTCACTTTTAAAAAGTAAAAGAAACCAACAGAACTCTTATCTTCAGCTGATCAGAACTGCTCCAACTCTTAATGTGTCCCTCCGAGCAGTCTTAGCTCAGTTGTCCCCTGCTGGACTAAAGAGAGGATGACAGGAGCCACAGTTCATGGAGAAACTAAATGAGTTTTGATGCAGTTATTAACTGCAGAAGAATTATGTGATTCATACATGTAGAAAAAATATTTCAGTAGCCCTACTGACTTTGCTGTATCAAATAAAAGGAAAGAAACTATTGAAGTAGTAGAGAAAAATAGCGTCTATAGACAATAAAGTGAAGAAAGATTTTTGTATTTTAGCAGGACAGTAAAATAAAACAGTTCTTTTTTGTTCTTGTTTTTTTTTATTTTTATTTTACAGTGGATGTAAAACCTAGCATCCATGATGTCACATTGCTTAAACCAACCACCCGAGGTGGATTCTGACACGATTCATTCTAACCATCAGCTTAGGGGCTTTTTTTCAATGCTAGCTGGAGGTTATTTTAGCAGGAAGCCGTCAGCATCGGTTGTTGCTTCAGTGCTTTGCCAACCAGCAGTTTAAATCCTTGTCTGGCAGCAAAGAGGACAATAAAAGCCCCGTCCACAGAATCTGATGTTTATTATGTGCAATCAAGCACAGTTACACTAAGTGTTAAAGAGCTGCTTATGCTGTGCAAAGATTTATCCTGGTTAAACTTATGTTTTTAACATCTTAAAATGTGGATATTATTGATGCTTTTGGTCAGATTTTATTACTTTTTGTCTTACCAACAATTCATTTATGATATTGCTATTTAGAAGAACGGGTCACAGACAATTATATTTATACATTCACATTTGGGATCTGAGTCTAATTAACACTTAGATTGTCTTTCTAGATTAGAACATGCATTATAAATAATTCTTTACATTTTGGTGGATTTTATTCTGTTATTTTTTTGCAGGCCACAGAGGCCAAAATAAATAAAAATTAAAACGTTTTTTTCAGTCTCTTCTAGTGCGTTTGTTTGATCCTTGATACTTCTTTCATATTTAATCATTTAATGGAAGTGATAAACTTTCACAAAATAACATAAAAGTTGTAGTGTCTGTTATTCTTTACTTTTAAATAATTAATCCAAGCAACTGTCCAGAAATGTAGCTCTAGGTTCGACGGGGCATGAGATGTGAAATTAAAACCATAACTAGTTTTTCCTAAAAATGGTGGATTTAGTAAAATCCGAAAAGTAGAAATATGTCATTTAAAGAATGCAAAATATAAAGTTAAATCAGTGGGAGGCTGCTGTTCATATTGCAGTCAGAAACTTTGAATTTGTTATTTTGAAAAACCAAAGATGCTGTCATTGTTTTGCATTTAAAACAAAAGAACACTAGCAGTTAATAATCAAGACCACTTAAATTCTTAATTATAAATCGATAGCATAGGATTTCAACAGCAGACCTTAGATTAACTGCATATGCGGTCTGAGGACAACACTCCTCCACAATCTTCAGAAACTGACCCAGAGTCAGATCCGGACCCTGAAACATGGCAGTAAAAACATGAACAACAAATGCAACACCACAGGAAAACCAAAGAAGTCTGAATTATCCAAACATTAAAATCAAACCTGCTGCAGGGGCAGGATGAGCTTGTTTAGCCGCCTTCTCTCAGGTAGGGTGATTTTAGAGGAGGACATCTCATACAGCAGCGCCAGCACCGAGATTTTATACGGGGTCACCCAGTCTTTAATACCGAACACGTTAGCGTGGACCACCCCGTTAGTCATCATGGGGTTAAAATACAAACTTTCATGTACACTCGCCATCCTCTTGAAGCTTAACTAACCTAAAGAAAGACAGCTCAGTGTACAACAGGGTAGCTGAAGCAGTTAGCTAGCTACCAGACTGAGTCCTGTTAGCCTAAGAAAAGACGCCAAACAAGAGCAAAAATGTATCTGCGTTCATCCTATAAAACTCCCAACATACACATTGTAACCTAAAATAACAACGCTATATAATCCTCGAAACATAATGCCCGTTATCTTTGAAAGACTTAAACAAGTTGGCTGTTTTACTTTCAAACCACCCTCCTTCTGTCGCTTCTAAGAGACGTCATAAGAAAATGACATTAAGTTGTCCGCCATATTGGGAGTGGCGAATGCGGATACAAAATTGTCATAATTATTACTGCTTGTGGCCTTATCTTTGTCTAAGTATAATTAAATGTTTAAACGATGTTATTACTTGATGGGGCTATATTTATTAAAGCTATTTTGCTGTTGTTCTGCACTTAAAATGCATATATTAAAAAACTGAATTATTTTGAGTAGAAAAAACCTTTCTACTCTATAAATGGGATGATGGGTTCTCATAGTATTTCTGTTCGAATATGTGATGGAAAAGATGACTGCGGTAAATAATTTAGAAATAAAACTATAATCAAAAAAGGTTTTGAGAGTAACTGCTGTTTCCTCAGAGGCCATTGTTTTTTTCCCCCAAATTCGTTTTTCTTTTTTTTTTTTTTTTACAAATGTTATTTTACTTTTTTTTATCATTTATTTATTTATTTTTTACAAATTTAATATTTTCAAATTGATTTACTTACAGATTTTACATTGTTTGATTTTAATTTTCAGTAATGCTTTTTGGATTGAGTTTTACAACCTGCATTCTTTCTCTCCACCAAGGTCACAATTGACTTAAATTTCGTAATGATTTAGATCATGTGCAAGTTTTAGCTAAAAGTGTAAGCCACAGAATGGGGCTAAATTTGCTGCTTGGCAGAGGTCTGCACTCTCAGTGCGTTTTTCTAATTTCAAAATGTGTTTTCCAGATCATATTCTCTGAACTTCAGGCACGGTACAAATACTTGCTCTTGACATGCATATGGATCAATAAAAATGTTGATGCT
>JAUZNJ010100065.1:0-21322 GCA_034780135.1 Jordanella pulchra
GATGGATGGATGGATGGATGGATGGATGGATGGATGGATGGATGGATGGATGGATGGATGGATGGATGGATAAAATAATGCAGAGGGACATCTATGTCCTCTAACTGTGTCTCAAGCACCAAGAAATGAGGCACTGTTAGAACTAAGACAGGAAGTGATGCGATAAACCAGGAAATTTCCACCATTGTTTGGAGTTAAAAAGGAAGCTCTGTTCACGGCGATATGCTCAAGAGCTGGAAGTCTGTGAGAAAAAAAAACTTGACAGGAGCAAACTAAGATCACATAACTGTGTAGTTAATGCATACATTGCCTCCAATTTAGTTTGTAAAAATCTTAAAAGCAGCAGGGACCCAATGTGTGATTAACTCAATTTTGTTTTTCTTATGGCAAAACCTTGGGTGTTTTCATCATAATGAATTTTTTTTATTATTTTCGCTGGCGTTGAGATCATTATCAAATGTTGTCCTTCATTGTTTTCAAGAATGTGGAAATATTTGTCATCTACTGTAAATATGCAATAGATGAAAAAATACCAGGGTTCTGACAATATATATTACTGTTTCTACCATCACTTCAGTATTTGGTATTTAAATAAGAGACCTAAACATTTTCAGTAAATATGAGAGTAGAGAGAAAGTAATAAACATTTATCTGCAAAATACAATTTTTTTTATTGTTAAGGACTACAGTTGATTAACAAGATTAGTTGACCATAGATAATCTCTATGTAATCTTTAAACAGAAGATTTTTGTTTTTCAAACCATGCAGGTTAAGTAACAGACAGTGAGAAACACCCAAGGGTTAAAATCCTGACCACAACCCTGACTCCAGAGACTAAATTAAATGAAATGCTAAAAATAAGGAAGACAAAGCAGGTACTTGATATCTTAAGTGCAAAGGTCTTAACTGATTCCAACTGTGTCTGGTCTACTTTACCTTTATGACTTTGTAAATCAGGAAAAAAAAATCCCCCCACAAATCAGATTTCTTTCTCTCTCACACCATGAAATAAACTGTAAAGGGTAACAGACACCTGAGTCATTGTTTGACTTTTATTTGAAAAATAACATAGCCAGTTATTCTGGTCTGACTCAACAATGTAATGTTTGCTGACACGCATTTTACACCTCTCATTCACATGTTTAATTAACGCCACTTTTTCAACATGGCTCCCAGGAGACAGGGCCACTTCTTACTATTCTCGTACATGTTCCTCTTCCTTCTCCTCTCAGTGACACACATAAAGGGATTGGTGTTAGAAATTGTTTATTTACACGTTTAAACATCTAAGCTGAGCTTAAGAACCATATCAATGTCCCAAATTCTCAGACAGCCAGAAGGGCAGATTATAAAAAGCCCAACATGTACACCACATTTGCCATAGCTAACCAGTGTTAAGTTGCTCTTACCATACAGTTTCTGTTTGGCTTTAAATTGTTTCTGTTTATCAGAGAGGAGCTTATTATAAGGTAGTATCATAAAAGTATTCATGTTAATGAAAGGTTGATGATTAAACTGGATTTTTACTGCCCACAGGAACAGACTAATGGAGTATCCACACATCAGTGTATTTATGAGTATAACCAAGGACCCAGCAGTGTCTACCAGTCTGTATGAGGCGTCAGAGATTAAGCATGAAAACCAAACCAGCCCTGACCAAAGCTCTGTAAAACAATAAAGAAGAAACGCTTTGCACACAGAGGCTGACATGAAATGGCCCTTTCTTTAGTTTATTACAGGAGCAGACCCAATGCTGGGCACATCTGGATTACTCATACAGCATACAGTGATCAAACAACCAGACACAAGTGTGTGCAGCACAGCAGGTTGAACCAAAGTTACAGGGAAGACTTTGCATGAACCCCCTTAGGCAAAATCTCCCCAAGAAGTTTATTTATCTTTATCTTTATGTGTGAGGGTGATTTAAGTCTTGTGCAGCGACCTAATTAGATATTATTAAATTCAATGTAAGTCATTTTGTAAAGACTATTGCACTGTTTCAGTACTTTTTTTCTGTTCCAGTGAAAACGGTGACTTACAAAAGTGCTCATAGGGTGATACTTTGTGTTTTTATGTAACAAGAAAATATCCTTCATTGTACCTTATTAGGCTTTTATATTGACAAATAACATAAAGTAAAGCACATGTTTGAAATGGAGGCAGGAGAAACTGTCAAAACCTTGAATTTATAAAAAAAAAAATTGTGTGGTAAAGTTATAGTGAAACCGAGACCATAAGAGGCTATGAAGGAAAAAGATCAAAACTTGTAAACAGAAGGTTTTCTGGTCAAATGAAAGCAAAGATGAACTCTCCAAACTTTGTAGTGGAATTTACACGATAGAAAAAACTAACAGCATACACCATTCTTAATACCAATCCCCATGGTAAAACACGGCTGTGGCAGCATGATAGTGTGGGGATGCTTTTCTTTAGCAGGGAGAAAACATGGCAGAGGTGCAACAGGATATTTTAGATTAAAGCATCTTTGTTGCATTTCTTGACCCAATCTAAATCCAGTTATGAATCCAACCAAGAATATACAGTAAGATCTAAAAAAAGATGTTCAACAAAGCATTCAGTTCTTATTAACCAAGCAATTTTGTGAAGAAAGTGTACTATTACTTCAGCAATGTAGTGAATCCATCCATCCATCCATCCTGATTCTGGCTGAGGATTTAAAATGCAGCTCTTCTGTTGATAGGATCCAGCACGATAACAGCTTCTTACTGCATGTAATACTTCTAGCTAAGAGTGAGTTTCCAGTATCAATAAAACCTTGAAAGAATCATGCTCAACCTAAATTTAGATCAGAGACTGAAACATGAAAACAACTCTTAACAACATTTTAATTTTGTTTGAGTCTTGTTATTCTCTGATCATCAAACGTCTGCAACAGCGATGCCTAACTTTTTTGACAGAAACACCTAGTCGTCCTGCCTCGGGCTCAGAGGGAGCTCACAGCCTGGGAGAACTAAATTGGATGCCGTGTCTCAAGAGTTAAAGAAGGAGAAAGTCTTTGAAGGAACAGCGATTCTGGGTAATGATTTCCAGAGGATGTAAGTTCAGAGAGACTAGGAATAATCCTGGAGCCTGACTTGCCAAGATTTTATACAAAGTGATGTACAAGAACTATGAGACAGAACCTAGAGCTAACAACCAAGACTGGTGCTATAAAGCCCTCTGTCTGGTTTTGAGAGGGTGGTCCTCTAAACAGCCTCTTCATGCTGGCACATGATCAACGGGACGGTAAATGTTTTGGCGCTCAGGCTACAAGAAGCATAAAATATTAAAGAAGCAAAGTAAAGCTCAACCTCATGGGACAAAGAAACAAATGTAAAGTGTGTGTATGTGGAAATGTTTTACATGGAACAGTAAAAACTACACACTAATATCACAGGCTAACGCATTCATCCTTCTTTGACTTGTTTGTGGAACAAGACAGAGAACAGACCCTGTAAGTATTTCGGCGTTCACATATGACATGTAACAAGGAGCGACTTTTTTTCAGTCAAAAAAAGGTAAATGGCATTTTATTTTCAACATCTCATCAGTAACACTTGTCTGTCTGCGAGGCAGGGATGGATCTAAGTCTCTGTATTAACAGTGGATGTTCACATAAATAGACTTTAGGAGACTGCATGTAATTTGTTTACATTTAAGCTATTACTTAGCCGGACCTTCAACAACTTCTAAAGTAAGTTCATGTAAGACCCTCGTTACAAACGCCCCACTCCCCACAGGCTCCACCAAACCGTATGTATACACCTAATGAAGTTGAACCCAAACACTCTTGTTCCAGACGAGCTGATGAACTATACAAAGCATATTTACATCATGTACCTCATGTAACTTTGAATTGTAACAGCAGTGCAGTGGCAGGCCTCACGTTAACATGGGTGACTACAGCGATAAGTGATTGGAAGTTGAGCCTGGGTGCAGTTTTTTTTTTTTTACACCAGTAACTCCACTCAGTAGAAGCTGTTGAAAGGGAGATTAGATTGGAAAAGAAAAAGACTCATTATTCCCGAAATCATCTCTTATTCAAAAATGACAAAGCCACAATTCTTTTTTTTTTTTTTATTGAAACTTTTTACTCAAAAATCTTTACTTAGCAGAAACAGTCAAAATCTTCTCTTGCTCACATTCAAATTCTCATTACCCATGTCACCAACCTGTGGACTTACAACCCTTTTAACCTACTTGACCCCACGATAACCGCCACTAGGGCCACAGTAACACCTCTTAAATAGGCCTTAATCAAAATGACAAAAAAATCGACATATAATTACAGAGACAGAAAGCCTTTCCTACTAATTAAACTACAACAAATTAAGAATAAGGAACAAGGCTTTTGGTGAAAGAAAAATGTTTAAATCGACCCTTAAATTATCCTTCTTGATCAATTTTGGGGTTGTAGAAAATGCCCTCTTTTCTAATGTTAAAGGCTTCAACAAAATAAATCACACATATTGAATCATATAGTTTATATGCAATATAATTTATGGTCTGGTAGATTTAGATTTAAAATTATTTTCCTTTAAACAAGGTATTATTTCCACTAGGACATACAAGAGGCATCTCTAAAAAGATGACAAAATTGGAAAATACCCTTCTCAATAATTGTAATTGTCATCACAGTATGGCTGCTGTTTTGAAGAGTTTTAGAAGGAGCATATTTACTGACGAGGAACGTTTTTTATATTATTTTATCTTATTTTTTGCACTATGTTGGTTGTTCTTTCAGAAAACCTTATGTTTTAGAACCAAAGAGTTAACAATTATTGATTTCTTAATTAGTTGATAAATAGTTCAATAATAAATTAAATAATCAAAACAATTATTTTAACCCCATATTACAGCTGTTTATTCTTTTGTATGATGACTAACCAGCTTCTTTCATATTTCCACAAATATTTTACAATTTATTTCTGTCATAAGTGATGAGCTTTGAAGTGGCAGGTGGGACACTTCATCACGATAACATTGCTTAATTAAAGATTACTTTTAATTCATATCTACCAGGAGATTCATTAACTTTTATATTACATATATAACCGAGTAAAATTCAGAGTGTAGAATAACATAGTAGAACAGTGGTAATAACTCACTAGCGTGTTGAATATCACTTGTTCTGAGTCCTGATTTACAGTTACTTCTCTCCTTTTCCCCATTTCTGTGCTTTAGGTCAATGCAGCAGTTTGTGGCTGCACATTCAAACCAGCCATTAGATTAATTTCCTCACAGCTGAGTCACCCCATAAGAGGTCAGGAGTAAACTACACACCAGATGTAAAATACAGTGCGGCGGCGCTGAGATCATTGTTGATAATTCACTTTTTCCCACCATTCAATAAACGAGGAGGAACACAGAGCAAAGGAACATGCGGGAGAGTTTGAAGAGTGCAATTCAAATCATGAGACATGGAAAAATAAGACAAATTGTGACGCTATTAGCATAATAGCAACATATCAGCGATGCAGGACTAGCATCACTGTGAGATGCAGCAAAATGCTAACCTTCTGCCAATAATCAGCAACACTCATGCTCACATAAAACATGGATGAGGAATGAGGTGCAAAGTTTGCTACTGCCAACTTTACCACCAACCAAATTGTCTGGGAGATGAGGTGAGAAGAGATTGTGTGGAGGCTGAGGAAGCAGCATGTTTTGTATGATTAGCTGTAAGTGATCATCGGAGAGAAACCTAGAAGAGTTTTTCTGAAGGTACAACAGTGAGAGGTGGGTTACATGAATGTGAGACCAAAGCCTCACACACCCTGAGGGGGAAATTATAAAAGGTCTTTGTGTATCCACATAGACTCCAAGGTTTAATGCATGCATAAACATCCAACAGTATGAGCAGTGTATAACGTTTTCATTTATGAATTGTGTGTCTGGCTTAGTGAACGAGTAGAAAATGACAGAGTGAAGAAGAGCAAAAATAGGAAAAAGAACAGACCTCAGAGAGTTTGGACTATTTAAAAGCCGCTCACGGTAAATCACTCTAATAGTTCTCTTTGAAAACTCCCATAAGAATGGACCAGCAGAGGGACGCTGCTGGCCAGCTTAATGGTGCAGATTAAATCTATATAGCTAGACCATAAATGAGCGTCTCTGTTTCCATAGGTCGTCTATAGTCTGCATCTCACATTACCTCCATCCTGACTCCCTAGGTCTGCCTACTAACCCCCCCTGACTCCCGACTCTTAAACCTGTCTGGTTTCTCCTAAAGGTGCCAATAAGCACTGAGCAGCAGTTCCCAGGGTAGGTGGAAGAGACCAACAGTGTGGCTAGGGTACACTCTAAGAGATACAATTTACTTTGATTTGGAGGGTTTTTGAGAGACTAAAATAAGATTTTGGGGAAAAAAGAAAGACAATAAATTACTAAAAAGTGGCACAAGAAGGTGCAATTCATTGAGCAGCTGCTCAAGCACTTAGGCTGTTCAAAACTTTAAGTTACAGTCTAATTAACTGCCTTCCTTTGTGTTTACATTTATTTTCATGATAAAAGTTATTTCTTATGGTTTATGCTTTTATTTTAAAACAATGCCCTCTTCTATAAATATTTTTAAGCCCTGGTTTTCAAACTCCAAACTTTTAGTTGTGTCTCTGCTTCAGCACACCTGACTCCGATATTAGCTCATTAGCAAAGCTATGCTGAGCTTGGCATCATGTTACTGAGGTAATATAGCCATTTGATACAGGTGGAAAGATGAGGCACACATCTGGTGTGTTCAATTTCAGCGGTCCTTCTAAGGACCTGGTCTATCTGGACTGGGTCCTTCGAGAGCCCTGAAAGAAAGGACAAATTGGGTATAGATTCAAACAGATCCAGCCTTCTTCGACTCACTCAGTGTACAATGTGTCACCTAGCCACCATGACAGTTGATACACAAATCAGGCCAAGGATGGATGCCGAACTTTATACACGGTTCTGTTGCTAATTTCAGTTTTGGGGAGCTTGAGCAGCAGATATCAGATCTGTAGTTCACGCACTTCACAGATACTGGAATCTGTGCTTAAATGTCAGTCAAACCAATCTGCACAGGAACAGATAAAACCATCCAATAAACCAAACATTACCTGCCACATATCTGACTTGATAAACTTTAAAAATAATATTTTCAGTACTTTCAGAAGAAACTATTCACATACTTTTATTATATTAAACGGCACTTAAAGTATTCACCACTTTTTGTCACCATTTCCCTTTTTCCTCTAATTAGGGAGCAGCCGGAGCCGGCTTGCTTGGAGTCACAATGAATCACAGGATACACAAGGCTACAGAGCAGGGGTGTCAAACTGGTTCCAGAAAGGGCCGTGTGGCTGCTGGTTTTCTTTCCACCCAAGCAGTAGCACACCAGACTCCATTCATCTCATCAAGTCAGTCTGGTCTTAACCTGATGACTACAGAGGATGCTAGAGAGGATACACCGGACCTGGGAGAAAAGAAGGCTGCATTTGCTTATGAACGAGTCTTCAAATCCGAGCATGCCAAAAGGGAGGAAAACAAAAAATAAATGAACACATTGAAAACTGTTTGTCAATAATATAGTTTGCTTTAGGTGCTTTTTGTTTTTTTTTTAGTACTTTAATTGTGATGTTTTAGTTCTTTTTCGCTCTGCATTAAATCAGGTCTTTAATCAAAGGGATTAAGATCAAACCTGAAAGCTAGCCTGATGCTAGGTTTGCCATTCAGAGTGTGTTACCATGGTGACTAGCCTTGCTAAAACTGAACCCAGCTTCGTGGTACCATAAATTCAGGGTTAAACCTGAAGTTGTCTCGCTAACCCAGTAATCCTGCTTCGTTGTACAGACCTCAGGTCTCGAGGATTTTTAAAGTCCCTTTAAATTACAATTTATGTTAATTGAATTAAACTGAATCAATTTCAGTTTCACTCAACTGTTTTAAAATGGTTTATTTACAGAAACAATTACCCTTTCTCTGTTCTTTTATGTTTAAAACAAGTGTTTTCTTATTTCTTTTCAGGAATAATTAGCTATATCTTAGAACCAGTTTGGAAATATTATGTGAAAGCGACTGTTGAATATCCAGATGTGCAATGACTTTCAAATATCTGATCCTGGTGAAACGAAGGAGATTTTTTTGGCTTTCTCCTTCCTGGTATTGAGTTAGAATCACTCAAACAGGTGAATAAATTATTTAGGGTCTTGGTTATGAACAAAAATATATTTTACAATAAAAAAAAATTTTTGTAGGTGGGAGAAAATATAGGAAATATTGGAAATTATGGTAAAGCATAAAAACATTATATATTAAAACCAATTAAGTGCCTAAAACAAAGTTCTCTATGTTCTTGTAACACATCAAACAATTTCTGCATCTATCTTCTATCAATAACATCTTGCACTCTCTGTCACAAACAGGAGTTATGTAGGTTTTGTTTTTGTTTTGGTTGGCCCGTCCACTCCTGAATGTCAGTCAAACTTCTGCTCTGCTCTTGTATATCTTACAGAGTAGGTGCCAGCTTGTCCAGTGTATGAATTTGAATGGAAGTTGCAGCTGAGACCCATGGAAGGAACTGTCAGCTGTAATTCTGTCCAGGGTTGTGAGATGTAAGTGTACCTTTGTTTCCAACACCTGAGAAATCCCAGTACATCTGACACAAGCATACTGTTTTGCCCAGCTCTGCACAAACCCTTGACTTGGTTTGAATTCAATACCTCAGCTACTGTTGGCTTGTAAAGAAGGGAGACACTGATGGATAAAGCAGGTCTTATATTTGCACCTCTGATCCAAGTTTTGGATATCTGGTGCATTTTTGTTAAGCGAAGCATGTCTTAAAAAAGCCGTTCAGGATTTTTGAGGTAAGTCTTTTGATAAGCTGCATGTATTAGTGTATCTTACTGGGAATAGATCATGTTCTTAGCATCTTAATTTTAGATATAAATCCAAATTAGTTGTGTTCACAGACTAAATACCTAATCAAAAGATGGCATAGACTAAAGCTAATTTATTCTGTCTTAAAACAACTCAAATCTGAGAATCAGTGCACCTGCTAATGCATAAACTATTTTATATATTGGATGGTTATTTGCAGATAAGCAACTTTACATTAGAAAATGAAGAAAGAGACTTAAATGATATCATGTATGAAACACATAAGATAGTAAATCATAGTTACATTGCCTTCTGTCGTATTTATCTGTTGAAATAATAATCAGCCTCTAAATCTTTAAACTGCTATCATTTGTATTTTATGTATTTTAAGTATGAAGAAGCCCATAAGCTCTTGCACAGGAAATGGAGGTAGAAGCTGTTTACAACAAATGATCTTCTGGTGTGAAAAACATAATGAAACCAATGTGTTAAAGATTTATGGTCGGACTACATAACAGAAGGGTAATGTAGATTAAGTGCAATAAATGATTTGCTCTTTATGCAGTGTTAACTTTG
Source organism: Jordanella pulchra (assembly GCA_034780135.1). NCBI lineage: Eukaryota > Metazoa > Chordata > Actinopteri > Cyprinodontiformes > Cyprinodontidae > Jordanella > Jordanella pulchra. Next base: position 9,422 of record JAUZNJ010100065.1, read on the forward strand.
TATGAGTTTACTCTGAATGGAAACTCCTTATATATTCTGAAATTATTATCTGATGCAGGAGTTTCACTGGTGGTGTTGACCGCCTTATATCTCTGTTTATTCTGCAAATAATCACAGCTGGAGTACAAAAGTAATGGTTCTTTTAAGGTTTAGAAAAATAAAATAAATAAACAGTGGGACATTTTTCATACTACTTGTTTAAGGACAGAAGAAGTCAGCTTGGTTTTGGAACCTCTCAAGGTAGCCATTACTGTCAGCCACAACAAATCCAGATAGTAAAGATGCCAAGACAGTCATGTGTTTCAGGTAAGATATAAGCTTTTGAAACCTTTTAACAAAAACTTCTGAAATATATAACATGGAAGCAACTGTTTTAGTCAACTGCTGAGCAATCTTATGTGTTTAGTGTTTAGTTTCCCTGAATGAAGCCAATAATAACCCCTAAAGCACACAATTGTAGAAGACATTTATGAACCCCCACGTGTTTAAAAGGTCAGCAGGACGGTGACTATAAAGTGAAAGTATTTGCTTAAAATAAGTAAGTGATAGATTTATTAGGTGTATAATTGCCACAGCCATCCTCTATCTTGGCTGCCAATCTCTGCGTCCAGTGTGCATGTTTGAGTGTGTGCACACAAGCACTAAAGTGGGCAAGAAGCAACAAAGTGGGATTAATGGAACACTCAGCATGCTAGCCTGCAGTCTGGTCATGCAGACCACCAACACTGCATGAACCTCGTATACATAGATATTGGATCAGGGAGGCTGTGAAATCTGGAACACAGGCTGTAATTGCCTCCCAGACCATGTGAGCTGCTGCCCCTTTCATTTGCTCTTTATTGTCTATTTCTTACTTTTTTTATTTGCAAAAATAAAAGACTCCTAATATTTCTAATCGCTAAGAGTTTATTCCAGATCTTCTTCTTGAACTCTTTGTAAATGGATTTAGCGTCATTTTGTCTGTCACCCTTTTAAATTGTGATATCTAATTTAGATTTCCAGCCAAATACTTTCTGGCATGTATCATTAACTAAAGAGAGAAAGAAGAAATGTGTGTAATCTCAGTCGCCCAAATAAGACGAGATTGAGTCTTATCCATTAAACCTGACCTTATGGAAATGACTACTTCCCAGCAATCCCTTAAATAACACAGCTTACATGGTGAGGAGCAAAAGAGACCAGAACGCTTCATCATAGCATGCAAAGGCTGAGTCATATTGGAGATATATTAGTGAATCTTTTAAAATGTGAAGTAAAAACATTAAAAGAAACTGAAAAAAAAAACTTATCAATGAAATATGTAAAACTGAAGGAAAATTTAGATAAAAGAGCTCTGAATCTGTGTTTTGACCAGGGCACAACTTCAGTTTAACCAGTTTGCAGCATTTATCAAGAAATGTGACATATAGTATGCATTGTATAGCAACGAGTAGCCTAAAAAATCTTATGGGGGGTCACTTTCATGTTGATATGTAAACAGAGACAGCTGCAGAAACTCATGACTAAGTGCATCCTAAAGGATGCAGAAATGACATGGATCGAAATTACTTTCTAGTGTCACTCTGGGATTAGATAAGCATATAAACACATATGAACACACAAAAAGCCAAGTCCTATAAACTGAAAAGAATAGGAGTGCTACTCCAGCTTGAACACACGCATAAGCAGGACATTGAGGCAGACTGTGGGGTGATTGTTACCATATGAAGGGGGTCATCAATCCAGTCCCACTCTGTTACACACAAAAGGCTGCAGCGACATTTCCCTCATCCTCTCCTCGTGTGTGAAGATTCACATATGTGTGTGAGGGAAAAAAAAAGATTTTTTTCAAACAATTTCAAGCACCTCCAGGGGGAAGGGGGCTTGTTTTGTTTGTGAATGAGGGCTACCCCACCCTCTTCTCCCTTTTTCTGTTAGATGAGCTGGCAGCTGGCCTGTGCGCGTCCCATTCAAATGGAGAGATGTGTTTAATTTGACAATCATGAAAACAAAGGGCATCATTCAGAGCTAAAGTGACAGCTATGGATGCATGTGTTTCGATAAAGATGTTTCATGTTAGCTGAAACACACATTTGTGGAAATATTTAAGATAAAAAACAAAAATGAGGTTTCACATTTGATCAGAGCAATATAGTGAAATTGGTTGTTGAGAGGAGTTAGGTGAGTTAGAATGTAATAGGGCCTGACTGTTAACTGGACAGTTAAAAAAAACTGTAAAACAGAAAAGTTTCTCTAAACAGCAACTGAACCATAACAGGTGGTTTTCATTGTGAATGAAGTTAGTTAGTAAAGAAAGCACATTTTCAGTTTCAGTAATAGAAAGAGCAGAGATGTCACCCTGATAGCTAAAGTTGTAAAGTCATAGTTGACTTTGAAGCTGAAACATTTATTTGTAATTTTTAGAATAAAACATATAAATAGGTAACTATAAAAAAAGAAAAAAACCATTCTACAACTTGTTAGTTGGGTAATCACAGTACAGTTAATCAACAATTAAAATTCCAAATGAAAGGAAAATAAAACGCAAAAAGACCATGAACTAAACATCGTAATATGATGAATAAGTTCAACAGGTTGTTTTAGTTGTCTTAAATCATACTTACAGCTAGTTTTCTTTTAGAGTCATGAAGGAGTTATGTAATGATACTGACACCTGTGGCCAAAATAGAACTGCAATACTGTCTGCTTGTTCTTGTAGCTCATGGTCGTTCCTCACTTTGTTTTTGTTTTTTTAAACTTTTTTCACCTTACATGGAGTTGCCATTGGTGTTTGTGCTGAGCTGGATGCCGGTCATTTCTGAGTATCCAAAAAACCCGTCTTAAATTTAACACTTAAATTGTTTGAATTTAACATGGATGTGCTTGACAGTGCAGGGAATTCCAACTCCCAAGTACATTCAGGGAAAATAGGCTACAGGCTTATTTATCAAACATTTTTTTAATCGTAAAGGGTCAAATAAAAAGGCTTTTGTAAAGATTTCTTTTAGTAAAAACTTAGAAAGGTGATTTATTTTGGGACAAGTGGTTAACTATACTTTCAATTAAGCAAACAAGAAGCTCTAGAGTTGTCTTCAAGAACAGAAAAAAGTGTAATTCCTATTTAATGCCAAAGAATATACCGCCTATCTTCAAGAGGTCTATTAGGGTTCAAGGGGCTGGGGTCCATCTTCAATGGTCTATGTGCAAATGGTGGCTTACACTCTGGATAGATCTGCAGTCCATTGCAGAATATTCCTTTTTTAAATGTAAATTTCTATTTCAAAGAGAGAACAAGACTTTAAACAGATAACAATAAGGCTGAACAGAGTACAGCTTATTCTTTTGTTTTATCCTTTAGACCTTTCCGATCTTAGGGACTGTTTCATTGATGCTTCTCGTTTATATACAATGTTACTTGGGAACATAAAATGAAAAATGGCGTTTAAAATGTCTACTCCATAGTGATTTAATCTTAAATATAATAGTTTAAAAAATGTCAACAAAGCATGGTTTTAAGTAAAGATGTTCAAGTAATCATATTCAGTGCTTTCAATTATGGTTCTTATAAACTGGAACACATTAGAATCAATACATCAAGGCAAAAGAAATTGAAATTATTATGAGCACAGCTTTACTTCGCGTAAGTAGGAGAACAAAGAAAAATAAAAAACCCGGAATGTGAATTGACTTTTACATAAATTGAAACCACTACGCCTGGGCTGATGCTTTGCCAGACAAATTGTTTCATGTACAGCATATTTACCATTGTGGGAAGGAGGCATTACCTCAGTTTACCCCAAAGCTGCAGCAGACCACAATGTCTTAAAGGTGATACAAATAAATCCAGCTCATGGTGTTCATTTACAGCTGGCTGGTCATTATGTACCCTTATATTATGCCACACTTTAGATGTGAAAAAAAGCAAAAAAGAAAAAACAAAACAGACACATTAGGAGCTTTTCATGCAGACACATTATCTAGCTTCAGAGTGTGCATGACATTATGCCACAAAAGCTTGAGCACGTCCAAACAAAACATACCATCCTCCAAGCAGCCATGCTGAGTTAAAGCCTGTTTTTTTAAGAAGGTAAATAAACATCTTTTGGCATTAGGAATGCAGATTTTTTTTTGCAAATTACAGAAAATTGCTATTTTTCAAACATCTGTACGTAATAGTAAGCATTTATAAGGCTAAAGCCAAAAGGCAAGCACACCCAGAGGGGACATCTTTATCTTTATGTATTTTACATATAACCCAACCAGCATTAGTTCAACTTGTGTGGGTTTCTTTGCTGTTTTTCTAGCTATAATTTGCTATAATTCTTTTATCCTGCTACGCCGATGTGAAGAGGACAGAAATTTCCATCACTGCTTATCAGTGAATAAAGACAGCAACCCATTCCTGCATAATTCCCTGTCTCCCCTTAACTCCCTCCTCCCTTTTTTGGCTTCCTTGCGGTCCTGAGAGTCTCGTTTCCATGGTTACCGCTGAAAGATGGCTGCAACTGTTTGAAAACCATCCCCCCCCACCACCACCACCACCACTAAACACATACACTATCTGCATTAACTAACGGCGATCATTCTTCATGTGGGAGCGTGGTCATGTGAGGACTATCTGTCTGCTTCTCTCTGAGCCCGGTTGCAAAAACATGACCCCACTCTATCTTTGACACCCATGAAAAATATGTCCGCGTGGAAGATTCCTCCCCACATGCACACACACCTCTAACTCTATCAGCACTCCTCTGGTTGTTTTATTTCACAAAGACTGATGGTGCTCTCTCAGTGTTGCCATTATAAACGTATCAATAGCATGTGGTGCATCACAGTAATTGCTTTAATTTCTAATAACAAAGGCAGACAATTTGCCTAAATACAAACCAGGCAGATTATTTCTTTGTAAGAAAGCTGCTCTAAATCATCCTGCAAGGCTGAAATGCCCACAACCAGTTTGAACTACTATTGTCCATTGAATTGGGGAAATATTATTCCCCAGTGCAATGTTCTACTTTTTCCATTTTTTTATTTATTTATCCATAGTGCTTGGCAGTGTGTGCGTGTATGTACAAGGAAGGTGAGGGAGAAGGAAACAGCCTGTTTCAAGGGCACACTCAGACAGAAGAGGTGAAGTCATGCACACAGACACTCACACTCACACACACACACACCAACACGTAGCAGTGATGAATTGGCTTTGCACCACCTCCCCCTCTCCTCCCTTCACGTCTCTCATTGGCATGGTAACCGTCAGCATCGCCGCTCCCTCCTGCCTTCATCCTTTTTTTGCACCAGCCATCTCTTTCATCAGTTTTTTCAATGCTGTCTAAAAATCTGCTGAGTTGAGATCTTTGCAGATCCTTTTTACCATCGTACGGCAAGTCAGTCACATATCAAAGCACGAGTAAAGCTTTATGTTGAAACAGTGAGGATGAACCAAAACGTCCCACATTTCTTGCATCATGGGCCAGATTTAATGCGGTTTTAGAATAACTTTAAACAGACAAGGTCTCTTTGTTGGACTCTAAGCTTTTTGAATCACTTGTTAATAAAACATTTGTAGGGTAATAGTCTGCTTTGTGGTGGTACCTGGTTTGCAGATTTCATTGTCTTTGTTATCTAAAGACTGAGTATTCTTCATAATTATGCTGGGACTATAAAATGTGGCACATTTTTAGCCTCATTCTCTTTTTTTTTCTTCGTTGTACTGAAATTAGAAATTAGTGATCATGAGTCCAAACCATTTTTCAAGTAACCTGGGCATTTAACCAACATAAGATTATCAAATGATAAAAGGTATTGATCAAGAGGCAAATGAATACATTGTGTAGTGAAGGTGATCCAGTCTGTTAGAAACTGCTACAAAAAGCACTCTGTTTTAAACTTTAGTGACTTCTAATTAGTTCATGTTGGCATTCGTTTGGAAATCTCAGCTTTCGGCTAAAGGTGTTAATATTCAAGGGAATACAAGCAGGTATACACAGAGCACAAAGTTAACTTTTTTCAATTGCAGCTACACAATGTTGATGCCAAAAACTACACAAGACTGGGATCTTTATTTTCTTTGTTTTAAAAATACTGGGAAAGCCCTGATTTGTTTTTTAACTCTCAGTTCGTACAAACAATTTGCACAAGCCCTTCTTCAAGTTATTATTAATGCTAGAAAGGTTAGAACACATATGTTGAATGATGTTAACTATTGTTTTTTACAGGAAAATCTGGATAAAAAGTTAAAATAAATTTTACAGGTAAGAAGCTAACATTTTATGGACTTTAGCAAATCTTTGGTTTTTAATTGGTCTTTAGTTGACAGGTTTTAAAGATACTTGATGTTATGTCTATGGAAGGTTTCCCATTCTGCCTACTTTGATAAACTCAATGTTACTTAACTAATAGTTTTTAACCTAGCAAAGAATTAGAAATATTATAGCAACCCTTTTCTGCCTATTGAAATAAAACTTCACGTCTGCAGCACTGAAAAGCTTTTTCTTTATCTGCAGTGGAACACACAAGGAATTCTTACAGACTGATGCAATGAGTCGAGACCAAAGAGGTGGATGCTGCTGGTGCAGCAGCTAAAGCAGAGCTGGAGCTAATGACTCCCACACCTGCATCCACTGAGGGTTGTAAAGAGAGCAGACGGTTGACATCTTTCCAAAACCTGCTGGCAAATCCAGTCTGGGTCCATGTGTTGCCAAAAGCAAAAGGTGTCCATGATGCAGCTTTCGTTTGGTGGAGGGAAAAATAGTAAGCTAAATAAACTGAACTGGTTAAAGAGGTTTAACTGAAAATATTTTAAATCCCTTGAGAATTTCTGGACAGAGACTTAAAAAATAAACTGATTGAAAAATTAAATGAATGAATAAATAACCATTATTTTAATCACTGAATACCACATTCCTGCTATACTATACTAATATAGTTATATATAACATAAAGTATATAGAAAGTTCATAGGTTACAGAATATCTGTTCTGTGCATTCTATGGTTTCAGTTTCTCTAACTGCCATTCTTGAAAGAATAATTCTTTTGATAAAAAGCAAAGATTCAAATGGAGAAAATACCCTTTCAATGGATTTGCATTAGCCCTTGTGTAGGCCATGATGCCATCCGTCCTGGCAACCTGAGATCCTTGCAATCAAGCGGCTCCTCTGTAATTGTCCCCTGGAGCTGTGCACAAATGCACAATTCAGGCAGCCAGCAGTGCGGGTGTCGACTAGATTGCATGTGTCTGTGTATTTGTGTAGAAGCATGAGCCTAAATAAATGTTATTGCATGAGAAATGTGTGTTTGGTTGTGTGAATAGAACTTGACAGACAATGAAACCCTTCCAGGAATCTAAATTGATCTTCCCCGAGAGAGAAGGATGCTAGTTGATGCACAAAAGTTTGCAACTAATGTAGACACACAGGAAGATTGAATCACTCAGTCAGTCCATCACAGACAAATGGTTTCTAGAGTCATGCAATAAATACAGTTATTGAGCATTAGTAGGATTGCAACACAACATGTAGATGAAAATTTAACATGTGTCTTCCATTTTTATTTGAAAATCTTCATTAACTAGAAAAGCAATCGGAGAGCACAGACGTCCGCCAAGCCGAAATTTTTGCACCATTTTGTGACTTACACTTATAGCTAAACGTAGCACATCATCTGGATCATTCCCACATTTCAATGAATTTCTCCTTGGTGTGAGATACTCAGTAATACGCATACATATTGCGTGGAAATGTGACACAATATCTATAGCTCTTAAAATCTGCAATTTTTTTCCTTCTGCACCTAATATTCTAACCACTTCTAGTGGGGCATTTCCAGCACAAACCGAAGGATTAAAACACCGCACAACATGGAAAAGTAAAAAAAACACAACTGTTTTTCTGCTCTTTCAAAGCTTGTTTGTGTTATTCAAGAGTGCCAGTACCTTCTATCCAAAAGATTTTCACAATCTGTTTATGGTGGTGATATTAATAGGTCAATTCATGAGATGTCTCTAGATGTTTATATTTATCTACTGTCACCTGTACGAGCTGCTTCTAGGCCACCATGTTTTTCCATGTAGTAAAAAATGGAGCGGAGGGCATTGGGTGTTAAAATGATGTAATTTGACTGTGCTACAGCCTTACCAGGTCATCAAAAATAAAACTCATCAATATGGAAGTTATTACAGCATAGTTGCTCTCTTTCATTACATTGAGCTTTGAAAATTTGTCTGTCATTGAACGAGATCAGGCGCCCTAATGGATATTGGACACTAATGGTAAGGGTCTGTATTTTCAAAGGAAATCCTTTTTTTCATACAAAGCAATGGTAATAGTGATAATGATGTTAATATGATAATGTGAGATCTTAGGGCTGGATTTGTCTTGGTTTGGAAAAAAAAAATTGCAGATATGCACCTTTTTAGTCTGTTTGAAATTTTAGCTAAGCCTTTCAAAAAGATTTCTTGATAACATACATTTTGTAGAAAGATTGTATTTTTCAAATGCATGTAGTGTGAGAAAGTTTAGAGTAAAAAGTAATCCTTCTCACTATTTTTGAAAACAAATTTATTTAGACACTGCTTTCAAATTTCAATCTCCCCAGGTACCCCGATAGTACAGTACAAGATGCAGGGACCACAGTCTGATGAGCTGAGACGTAGAAACAGACTCCAGATACTGCAATTAGGATGTAGCTTTTCCTGCTGTTATTTCTTTCAATTTTTTTCAATAGGGACTTACTTAGAACTGTCTTCTTGCAACTAGTTTAGCATTTTTGAAATCTCATAAATGCTAAACTGACATTTCTTTTAAAAGCAAATAGATTTATTCCCAGAAGTATAAAGATGTTTCAAAACTACACAGTGCACACCAGGGTGTGTTTGTCCGCAGCAAAACCGCTCCAAAACCACTGAGCTAAAAATGGGCCATGTGCACAGAAAAATGTTGGATTTCCTTAATTGACATTAAATCTGTCGCATCTTTACTCAAAAAGTTAAATCGCACACAGCAACAGCAGAGAGCACGAGCCTAAATGAGAGGATTTACCTTACCCTAGCCAACACCCCAGCCCTGCCAGAGGGCTGTAAATGTAATCAGTGCACAGTTAAAACATCACTTTGTAACTACTGTTTCATTTCAGGGAGATTCATCTTGGAGTCCCTTCGCTGCTCCAATCAAAACACCTTATGTGTGATCTGAATTCTGTCAAAGAGCTTGTAAGAGCTAGACATTGTGTGGATTGCAGAAAGGAATACTGAAAGGTAATTTGGGGGTGGGGGGGGTGGGGGGTTGAAGAATTATTTCCCCTTAATTACGAGTTACAGTAACTTGAAAATAGTAAAAACGACCACCATGAAGTGTCTAAATGTGGGTTGAATGAAGATTTGTGCTTATGACATATTATGGATAAATAATCATCTTTTACCCTTGTGAGATTTTTGAAATATATTCAGAAATACAAAAAATGGAAATAATTTCCAAAGAAAACATGTCAAGCAGATACGTGATAGATTCTTATTTTAAAAATGATTAAGATGCTTCAATTTTTTAAGAAATCTTTAAGTCTATTTTCAATTTCAATTTTGCCACTAGGGAAAATGTTTGTTGTCATCTGTCTTTTTTTCATTCCAGTCATTTTGACCCTACATATGAAGATTTTCACAGTTCATTAAAACAGACTCCAACAGTTGCCCATGTCAACGGTAAAATAATTTCCACTCCTGTTGTACTTCTATCCCCGTCTGACACAAAGCTGCCAACAACCGCAAGCGCACATGCATGCATGCACGAGGGCCGCCAGTGGAAATAAGCTTCCTACTTTATGTGGTTTCGACCCTTAAAGCCAGTGCTCTGGTTTCATCCTGCGCTACAGTTAACCTTTGTACACACATCCATTTTCATTTAGCAAGTATTTTCTGAACAGAAATATGAAAATGTTGTGAAATGTATCAGTAAACACCAGTTTTTAGTGCGTGAACAGTCAATGAGTTGAACGGACGGAAAAGTGAATAGAAAAACCGCAGAGCAAGCTAGGAAGGGCAGGTGAGAGGCAGAAAAAAATCTCTTGTAAAATATTCCACTAGAAGCGAGTGGAAACTTTCTCTCACTCCAACCTTAAATAGACATCTTCTGGTGGGAACTGTTCTTATAAAAGCTGAAGTCCAAAGAAAAGACAATATGAGGTAAAGGCATGACAGAGGTGCGTGTGGGAGATGTAAAACAAAGCAAGAGGAACGAGTTGGAACATATTGCATATGAAGTATCTTTCATTGCTATCTGCTGTTTCTGTGATCACACAAAGACAAAACTAAACCAGACACCAAATGTCATTGAATGCTGTGTCTTTTGGCACCATTAGTGTAAAAATATTAATGTTACTGTCTCCTCTGCTTTCACCATACCTATATGTTTAAGTTACTGAGAAGGAGGTCATAGAAGACAAATGGAAAACTTTTAGCTTCATCTGTAAGTCAGAAATTCTATATTCCATTCATTTCCACATTGGAAAGTCCACCATACGTAATCACTACCAGATCTCGCTGACAACAAACATCAGTGTAGAAGAAAAAAATTCTAAGTTTGCCATATTCAGAAAATAAGAATTCCTGGTGATGACATTAAGGTTGAACATAGTTAGCATAGTTAACATAGTTATTAGGTAAAGTTAAATATTCTTTAGACATATAAACACAGACTGATGTTTTGTATTGCTTACAACATTCATTTAACTTATTCTAAAAAAATCACATTTTTAAACTTGGAAATCATTTTGTGTGTGTTTTAGAATAATAACTGTGCATGTGTTTTAAAGCCACTTGTATTTCACTCAGCAGAATGTGTTTGTCTCTAATCCAAATATAAAGAATTGGTGATTGCACATGGCAGGAAGCCTAGAAAATTATGCTTTTGGGGCTGTTCATATTTGTTCTTACTATACTTCTTGAGCAGAAATTGGAATCCGCTAACATAAAAATCGGCAGGTCAAAACGTCACCAAAACCAGGGATGGGAAAACTGCCACATAAACTCTGATTGGTGCATCCAAAGCAAGGTAAGGCAAATAAGGATCTACATGTAAACAATCTGTGACCCCTAAGGAGAGAATAAATAAAAGCTGGGACACTGAGAACAATGCATGTGTATAACTGGCACCATCATAATGGCTAAAACTGTCTTACACACCAACATGACATGATATTAAAATTGAATTTATTTTATCACAATTTCATAAAATAAAAATCTTGACCGCCCCCACAAACTTGTCCCCTACAGGCTCAAAAATCTCTCAGTAATGTCATTTTAGTATAGAAACTGATACACTGGGAAGCAAGCACTAATGTCGCCCTTCACCCTTAAATGACTGACCACCTGCTGCCCTAAACTGGAGAACCCCCTCCCAAAGTAAATATGACACGAGGAAACAGAGGAAGCATGTTAATTTACACCAACTTAACACAGTGTGATGTTAAATTAGATCAGTAGGCCCTAATGAACTGCAGAGAGCCTCAGGACCACCTGCTGCTCTATTGCAGTGTGACTGTGACCTTTTTGTGTGGATGACTTTCATTTTTTATATGGCTGATGGTGCTTTCATTCTAAGGCTGCAAAGATCAGGCAAGAAAATGTATGATTACAACAAACACAAGTACAGACAGTGACAGTTCCTCAGAGAAAAAAGGAGATCAACAGAATCCTAAACAAAACAGACCAGAGAAACTGGTGAAGAAAGATATATGGGAAGAACAATGCAGAGAATATGAGTAAATATAATGAGATTACTATGATTGCTACGAGTTTTGGTGAGTGCAGCTATTTTATATTGCAACGTTTAACAGATTAACAGCACTGTCTTATCTTCTGGCAACACAGAATACATGTCAGATTAAATAATGCTACTTACGCTTCAGCGATAGTATCTAGGTGTTACTTTGTTGTA
>JAUZNJ010100076.1:0-21319 GCA_034780135.1 Jordanella pulchra
TGAATAAATATAATGTACAAGTTACACCTTTTGAATGCAATTACTGAAATAAATCAAGTTTTTCAAAATATTCTAATCTACTGGCTTTTACCTGTATACCCTAAAGCAATGATCAGTGGTTACTAATAAAAGTTATCTAGACAGTCTGATTAATATATGAAAAAGTACATTAAAAAGTTTCTTCAATCCCTGTGAACTGGTCATAACAACAGGATAGTCTTCAAAGTGAAGTTCAGGAGTGAGTTGTGTAGACAGAGAAATAAGATACCTGTTTGATCATATCCAGTTGCATTTTTCTCTGGAATGACTCAGATGTTATTGTGTTATATTCCATCTTTGATTACTTCTAATTGTAGTAATTAAACACACTTTTAGACCCATGGATTTACCTACAGTCTTACAGCAAGTAGTTGATACCGATATCCGAATTTCCTTTTTTATTATAGTAAACAATATGTCAACATGAGGTCAAAACTTCATAGCCTTTGCCTGAGTTAAATAACTTTCCAAGTCCAGTTAAACCTTAGTTTCATAACAGTCAAGCCATTTTTGTCCTCCCTCATTCCTTCATTGGTTGTACGGTTCCAGTCTACTGGGCCTCCCGACCCACATCAGACCTTTGACTTTACCCTTTTCTCTGTAGCTGTCTTCTCCGTCACGACTTGGCAAGGTCTGCAGTGTTTGAAAGAGAATACGACTCTTGGACAGAGCCAAACACCAAATTAGAGTGGTTAGTCTGTGTATCATCTTATGTGTGACACTTGCAGCAGTACCAGTTCCTTCTCCTCTGTAGCCTTCGCCTGGACGGTTGCATGGTCAGTTTCGAACCGCAGTGTTGCTTACTTTGTGTGTTTCGTTTTGTTGATGTTTAATCCCTGTTTCCTAATGTGTTCTTGTCCTGCATATGATTGCATGTGTGTTTGGCGGCTGGATGTGGAGGTAATAACTATTCAAACTGTATCCGTTGCCACTGAGGAGACCATGGTTATGTAGAGAGTTTTCTTTTTTCTGATTTTTAACCTGGTGTGAGTTTCTAGTTGATAAGGATGCATAGAATTTGCATGGGGCCTCCAAATCTTTGCAAAAAATAGTTACTGGTGTTTAGTATAATTAGTATAATTTAAAATCGAAGCCGAGCACTAATTTTAGTATTGAAAATATCTGTATGTGAGGAAAATGTGTATATTAGTTCAAATAGTTTAAAACTCGGTCAGAAAAAGGTTATTTGAACTTACTGTTTTAGCTTGTTATTTACTTCTGTTCAGTGTTGTTTATGGTGTTTTTCAGTCTCATCGTAAGTTCCATGCCCCACGCCACGGGCACATGGGGTTCTTGCCCCGCAGGCGCAGCAAGAGGCACAGAGGTAGGGTCCGCACATGGCCAAAAGATGACCCCAGCCAACCCGTCCACCTCACTGCCTTCTTGGGATATAAGGCTGGCATGACACACACTCTGAGGGAGGTGCACCGCCCCGGCCTTAGTATGTACAATAAATTTAAGGAAACTACCATGTAGATAGATATATGTGCAAAAAACGTGTCAATGATCAGTAATGCAGAAAATTGAAGCTGTTAAGCTTTAAGACTTCGGTGAACTATTATCATAAAAAGCAGTTAATGTTCTTATTTTTGTTACATGCATGGCAATGATTATCATCTCTTTTCTAATGTATATTACAGTCCTACTAAATATCAGAGTTTGGGTGAAAAGTTTACCTACAGCTAACACCAGTGTGTGAACGAGTCCCCTGACTTGATAAATCTAGACCATTAAACATGATCAATAATAAAAAAAGAAAAGCTTAGTGATGAATTTTTACCTGTTTCCTCCTCTGGGTGGGAAGATATTTTAATCCAAATCTGTAATGAATTTTAAAAAAGTGGAAACATTTCCACAAGTAGATGTCTATTGTGAAATTTTCTCTAAACCATATAAAGTCATGTTTATCAATACAAGGATACAAAATTAAAGCCCACAGTTATTTATACTCCTTGTTGATAAAGTTTAAAGAAAGTCTTTTAGTAGTAACTTAGTAACTTTTTAGAGTGGTCCAACCAGCATGGATTTGAATTCGCTGACAAAGGCTGACGGCAGGGAGGGCCTCCAACGTCTGCAGCTCATTCTCACAGACAAATCATCAGCTTAGCAATTATGAGAAGGGTTTTATAGATGCATGTCAATAAAGACACATTTCTATTGGACGTAAAGGTTATGGTTATTGATATTTGTTTTCTCCATGTCATTCTTTAAATAAAATGTAATTCTAAAGCGGATCAATTATTATCCTATTTCTTTGCTTCATTATCTTTTGAGAAATGCCTGCGTTATTTCATAAGAAACAAACTTCTTGGTTTAATTAAAATCTATTTTAAATCTAAAAACAGCTGGGTGAATGGTGTTGTTCTAAACTGTACAGTAATATTAACATATTAACTTTTCTCCTACTGATACTGGTGCACTGCAGAGAAAAAAAAGGACGATAATTGTCCCAAAAAAAAATCTTTTACTTGAAAATCAACAGGCAGCTAATGTCAAACATATTAAAAGATGATGTAGGAATGAAGAAAGCCTTTGGACTCAAACCTGAAGACACAATGGTGATTGTTCTGTTCTGAATAAGATAATATTAAATCTTAAATACATAATCAGAATTTTAACGGGTTCAAATAAAGCTCATAGTTTGACTATGATTTGTTAAGGTGCATTTATCCAAACATCATTAGGATCATGTGTAAACATCTGAGTCCACAGATGTTGCATCATAGAAAATCTGCAATTAATTCAAACCTTTGTGGCCACCTCTAGGTTTTAAAATGTTTTCGAGTCCTAACAGCTCTGATATTATGATATTAAGCTTTAGATGAGTGTATTGGAACTGTGTGTAAGTGTAGAAAACGACATTTTCCCCTCTTTGTCTGTATTGCAGAGGTGTCCAAGCGAGAGGAAGTGGAGGCTGTAACCATCATTGAGACTCCTCCCATCATTGTGGTGGGGATTGTGGGTTATATTCAGACGGTTCGGGGTCTGCGTGCTCTGAAAACCATCTTTGCAGAGCATCTCAGCGACGAGTGCAGGCGTAGATTTTATAGAAACTGGTGTGTGCAACGTATCATGCATCTCTTGCACAAATGTTTGGTGAAGAAAAAAACAGTTGAAAACATTCCTCTCATCTCCCTAGACTGAGGGGTTTTGTGTTTTCAGGGCAAAGAGCAAGAAAAAGGCTTTCACCAAATACAGCAAGAAGTGGCAGGATGAGACTGGAAAGAAACATCTGGAGAAGGATTTTAATCTGATGAAGAAGTACTGTTCGGTCATCAGGGTTATCGTTCACTCCCAGGTAGGCTCAATCCTGCTGTTTTTCAGTGTTTCGATGACAATGTTCATCTCCTCTCCTTAAAAAAAGCAGAGGGACAGCGAGCAGACAGCAGAAAAGCTTTTATATCTTTGGCATGTTGGCTCGGAGCCTGAGGAAGATGACTGTGGAGTACAGTTTCAAATATCAGTTTAAAAATATTTTTTAATGTGTCGATCCTGGCAGCTAACCCTATTTGAAGACTGGAAAGATTTGCC
This sequence comes from Jordanella pulchra, assembly GCA_034780135.1. Lineage (NCBI taxonomy): Eukaryota > Metazoa > Chordata > Actinopteri > Cyprinodontiformes > Cyprinodontidae > Jordanella > Jordanella pulchra. The sequence goes on from JAUZNJ010100076.1 coordinate 3,571, forward strand.
AATCGCAAAATAACTTTATGGATCCTTTTTTTTTTTGTTGCACAGTTGATCCCATCGTGGCATGTTTTTTTTTTTTTAATCCTGCCCCCCATCAGCTTGATGAGTAATAATTGTAATTATAACTTGTTGAAAGGATGATATCTTTTAACCCCAGCAACAGTAACTGCAGGGTGTGTTTACTTATTGTTCCTTTGTGTGATTCCAGATGCGGCTGCTGCCCATAAAGCAGAAGAAGGCTCACATCATGGAGGTGCAGCTGAACGGGGGAACAGTCTCAGACAAAGTGGACTGGGCCAAGGAGCACCTGGAGAAAGCTGTGCCCATTTCTGCTGTCTTTAACCAGGATGAGATGATCGATGTCATTGGAGTCACTAAAGGCCATGGTTTCAAAGGTAGGAGCCGTGCTGTCATTAAAAAAAAAAAGCTGTCCATAATATACAGAAAAATATGGACTGCATCTGTGATTCCCGCTGTTAGGAGTGACAAGTCGCTGGAAAACAAAGAAACTCCCCCGAAAGACCCACAAGGGGCTGAGAAAGGTAGCCTGCATTGGCGCCTGGCATCCCGCACGCGTGGGCTTCACGGTGGCACGGGCCGGTCAGAAAGGTTATCAGCATCGTACTGAGATCAACAAGAAGGTGACCTGACATGTGACTACAGTTCTAAATGTGTTTCTCTGCAAATCTGTAAATGTTAAATCCAACAGAACAATGTTTTAATATGATGAGAACTGTCTTCACCTCCAAGGATCTCTGTTATGTCCTCAGATATTCCGTATTGGCAGAGGTGTTCATATTCAGGATGGAAAGGTGGTGCGAAACAATGCCTCCACGACCTACGACCTCAGTCAGAAAACCATCACCCCAATGGTACTCTCTGCATTTAAGCTAATGATAAAACTCAGATTATTTACCGATATCCTTCATAGCTATTGGCATCCCTGGTAAGGATGAGCGAAAATATATTCAACTGTCAATTCAGAACTACAATCTTACAATAGAAAATGTACTGAAATTTTCTTCTGGAATCTGGAAAGTGTGGCATGAATTTGTTTTCTTAGCTGTTTGATACGCCTCAATAAACTGCCTTTACAAGTCACCTAACTAGAGAAAGTATTGCTGCACATCACCCTTAATTGTGGCAGTGTTATGATGGGGGGGATGCTTTCCGGTTTTTACGGTAGGATGGATGGAACAGAAAATAAGGCCACTCCAGGTGAAAAACTTGGGGTTGATGTTCACCTTCCAACAAAAACAAAACCCAAACCTAAACAAAGCTGCAGGACTGTGGTTTAGATCAAATCCTCTCATGTGTTCACAGTCGCTTTGCAAAGAATGTAAGAAAATATCATAATCAGAATGTTAGATACATAACCAAAGAGTCTTTCAGCTGATATCGCAGTAAAAGGTAATTTTACAAAGTACTGACTTTGCTGCATACCTCAGTTTGCAGCTTTTAGAAAAATATTCCAAACTATGAATCCTTTTCCATCCACTTTACGAACAGGTCTTGCTTTTTCCAGTTAAATCGATTAACATATCCTAAAATATCTGTGGTTATAATATGAAAAAATGTAAAAAAAAAAAAAAGTAAAAGTGCAAAATTGAAGGTGCCACATTTGTGTTTTTGTAAAAAAATGAAGCCGTGTATTACTGAGTAAAGTTCCTTTACACTAAAAAACCTAAAGTAGAAATTAAAAAGCTCTCCGGTACCTTTATGTATGGTATTATTTTCATCTTGATTTGATAGATTTTTTGTCAAATATAATTTTTCCAAAACCTCCTGTGTGAGACGCTGTTGCTGCGATAAAAGATTAATTTATTTCAAGACGCTTTAAGACAGATATCACCAAATGTACTGATAAATGTGGAGGCCAGTGTTCAAGTTAATCAATCTCAGATAGTTCTTGATGTTGAGGTGAGTTATTGCTACTAGAGCTGAAACAATTAACTGGATTAATCGTAATTAATTGATTACTGAAATAATTGTCAACTACTTTAGCAATTGATTAATTGTTAACTGGAGTATAGAGGCTTTAAAAAATGTATTTAGCTGACAGAGGAGCCCACTTAGAGCAGTAATTATACCAAAATTGTAAAAAAAAAAAAAAAAAAAATAGAAACATTTTGCGTTTAAGGTAAAAAAAACCCAAAACATTTTCATCTCAACATACTCTATCCAGAAACCCTCAAATGGAAAACTTTCAGTTTCACCAGACTTTATTCTCTAAAACATCTTCTTTAAGGAACCTTTTCTTATGTGGTTATTAATTGATTCATTGAAAAAATACCCAAGAGAATAATCGATTAGCAAAATAATTGTTAGTTGCAGCCCTAATTCCTACATTAATTTGAATGGAAAATTTGTATTTGTATTTATTAAAAATATCCTAATCATTCAACGGAAGAAAAATCCGAATATGGCTTATGTTAGTTTATAAATAAGATAACTTAAGATGTTTAAAAAGATCTACAGCCTAAAATGTGATGAATTGCTTGATAGAAATGTTTTCTTCAATTCTTTCTTTTTTTGCTTTTTTTTTTATCTTTAGGGAGGTTTTCCCCACTATGGTGAAGTGAATAACGATTTTGTCATGGTGAAAGGTTGTGTTGTTGGCGTTAAGAAACGTGTCCTTACACTCAGAAAGGTAGGGAGACCTTATTTAACACATAAACTACAGTCGAGGTGTGCTGCTAAACCTTTCTGATTTCATGTATTGACAATAAAGAAGAATTTGTATTCCAACTAATTGAAGTTTGGGTGTTTTTCCGGCAGTCTTTGCTCACACTAACTTCACGGAGGGCTAATGAGGCCATTGAGCTCAAGTTTATCGACACCACTTCTAAATTTGGCCATGGCCGTTTCCAAACAGCCCAAGAGAAAAGAGCCTTTATGGTGAGTGGAGAACTTGTATTCATACCTGAATCCACCAATCATAAAGCAAGAACCAAATACAGCTCATAATGTATTTAAAGTTTAAGATTTAAACTATAACTTCGGCTTTATTCACAGGGGCCACTGAAAAAAGATCCTCTGAAGACAATGCCACAACCTCTTCCAGAGGAGGTCTGAGAGAAGAGCTAACGTTCTTCCAGAATAATAAATCTATTTTACTCTTTCTTGCAGTGGTCTTCTTGAATATATATATTATTTATAGAATATTAACTGGAAAAGAAGTACAATTTTCTATCAAGCCCAGCATCTGGAAAGTATAGTCAAAGAAGAAATGCAGTTAAAAATGTCAAATACAATTTATTATAAAAGAAAAAAGTAATAAATGTCATTTAAAGTAAATGGACGAACGGACGGACGGACAGACAGATGGACAGATGGATTGACGGATGGAGGGAGGGAGGGGGGGACGGGTGCCTTTTTATCTTGTGCAGTCAGTTCTTGTCTCCCTTTTTTTTAATCAGTTTTGAACAACTTTTAAAAAAAGACTTTCAGTAGTCAATACGATCTCGGTGATTACATTCCTGTAGGGGGGCCTTATTCACAGCCCCCCACATTTCTTCTGATAGTCCCAAGCTCACAGTTTGAGTTCATCCGCCCTTCGTGATTACATGGTCATTTAAGATAGCTACAGCTGCTGCAACCGGATATGTTCATCACAACAGACCTAAGATAAGTTTTCTTCAACATAAAGTTTACTCTGCAGCCACAGGGTGGCGCTATTCTGACACATATTCCTGTGACTCCACGGAAGACTGGTGGGAAGAGGAAATCATAGAGGACTGATGGGATGCAGGTGGGTTTTCCAGGCCGGATGTCATCAGAGGCAGATATAAATCATCCATGTTGGGCATGACGAATATTTTCTGTTTGGATACAAAAAAGTAACAACATTTTATTAATTGTAGAGAAAATTTATTCATTTGTTAATTTATAGTTTATTAATTAATCTCAAGGAATCTCTGTATACTTATTGGAAATGTTTTTTTTTGTTTGGGTCAAATAAAAATGGGTGTTTTTAACAAAACCCTTTTTTTTTTTCACATGACACAAGTCATATAATTGAAAACCAGACTTTACTACTGATGAAATAAGACAACAGGAAGTAGTGGGAAGATAATGATTTATCGTGTGAATGAAGTTGTTCATATGTGTTTTGAATTGCATTTCTAAATGAACAGAAACAACACAACTTTTTTTATTGCAGAATATCAATAAAGTTTTGCACACATTTGTAATGAAAAAGCAGCAACAAATGGTGATTGAAGAACTGACCTGGAACTCGCACTGCAGTTTTTTCTCAATCCACTCTGTCACATGAGTGAAGGTAACTTCCCTCTCACCCAGCATGGGGCGTACATAGAGGTCTAACCTGGGAGGCACTCGGAAACTGTACCTGGAAGCAGAAAACTGTTAGCTAGGAACATGACAGAGAAGCTGTCCCATATGTAAAAACTGTAGTAATAAAAAGGAGCCGTGGATGAGAAGATAAGGGTTAGTACCATATTCTATCAGTAGGAGGAGGAGGTATGTTGATGGTGAGTGTTCCAGAAAGCTCCAGGACCTCCACACTAAGCATTAGAGGCATGTTGGAAACTTCCACTATTTTCTTCCTGATGTACTCATTTTCTGTAGCCTTTTGGAAGTATTTGGATTTTGTTATCTTGTCCACAAATCTCAGGATTTTCCTGCCTGTGCGACCACCTGCATTCCTGCAATGGTTAAAAACCACACTGCTGTGCTTGAGGACAATTGACCTGCTATTCATTCGTAATTCAATATGTTCATAGCTGAAATTTACCCATCAGCTCCTGCAGGAACGTTCTTATCAGCCAGAAAACTTTGCGGATCACATATTTCCTCTTCATCGGAAGATGCAGCACTGGAGGATTCTTCATCACTGTCTACCAATATGCACAGTCTAGGCTTAGAGCTGAAAGACACATTTGTAGGAGTTGCTGAAAACCTTGAGCTCATATTCTTTTTTCTTTTTTCTAAGCCCAAGTATGTTTGATGGAATTTTTTCTACAGAGGCTCACCCCATTTGCAGGTTTTCAGAGATGCTGTGAGCTTCTTCCTCTCCCTCTTTGCCCAGCTTACACAGGTTCATCTTAGTCTCCAGGGTCATCTGAAGGCAGCCTGTGTACACTAACTCCATGTCCAGCCACAAACCTGGAGATAAAACAGGAGGGGGAATGAAGAGCAGAGACAACAATGACCCACAATGTTCTTAATGGACTTTGATCTAAGCTTGATTTGGATCATGAACCAAAAGCTCTGCTGGATCCAAACTGGCTGCAGCTGCTACATCAGAAGCACTTAGATGTTACATGTCATGGTTGGTAAAGCTTGATTAAGAAGATTGCTAATCACTTTACTAAATGAGATAATGAAAATCTGCGCTTCTATTCATTACACAACAAATAGGATAATGGCTATACCAACCAAGTGGACTAGTTTTAAATTCTAAAAATAACAAAATAAACCTTGTTATCAGGATACTTTTTTGAAATAATTTTTAAAATGTTTGGTTTTGCTCTCCAAGAATAACAGGGCTCCTGTGTTCTTGTATCATACTATAAACTATTTAACTACTTGCGGTTTCACTCCTATAACATTAGAATAACTATAATAAGTCATCCCTTCATATCAAACACTAAATCTAATATCTATTCCCTTTTATTGGTTTCTAAATCTCTCTGTCATGGCTGTTCCTTCTTTCTAATTTCTACTTCTTCTACTCTTACTCTTTTGTTTTACCTCACTCTATCTTTAGGCATATTTAACCATCTATATTTCTGCACTACTCTGCCACATGACCTGCCATGTTTAGATTAATCAGTATAACAAACAAGGAGATGTTATGTTTTTGTTTACTGTCTCTTCAGTACTTTCAATTTCCAATAACAATGTTTTTAACTCAAGGAGCGATGGCCCACATTTGTTCAGAGACACAAATAAAAACAAAGCCCCAGGTGGAAAGAGAAGAGAACGAGCCTGACCTGAACTTGCCTGTATCTACAATTAGAGCAAAACTTACTAAGTTTAAAGCAGTGTTTGTGGTAAAATTGTAGTTTTTACAATAAAAGTAGTTATAGAGTTATATTGATACTAAAAATTTGGATTTGGGAAAAAACAACTCTTAAACTGGTTGGTTATATCGAAAAAATACAAAGTTATTGGGCAGGAAATAACGAACTGAGAAGGAAAAATGCTCAAACTGGTTTTACTTTAGCTTCAGAGATATTTAGGTTTCAGAATGAAGGTTTTGGCCTTCTGATTTTTGGGTTGAGCATTACATTTTTTCAAGTTTCATTAAAAATAAATAATTTTTGGTAATGCGTTTTCTGGGGTTTTATTTTATTTGAATTTTATGTATGGTAAATGGTAATCAGAAGTGTAAGTTTTGACTCATCATAGGTAAACCTGAGAGGTATCTATCAAAAATGTAAAGAACCAAAATAGACACCCCACCAGTCTGTTAAGTTTTTATCCCAGTTATTACTAAACAGAGCAGTGGGCTGCTACACTTACTCTTGAAGAATCGACCTATTATAGCATCATTTGTACACATTTATTCAATATGTAATTGATTCTGACACTGGATTGAGTATAACAGACTGTCAATGTTGTGTTTTCCTATCTAATCCACATAACAGGGCTCTGTCCCACTGAAAACACATTAATATAAATGTTGCCTCACAGCTTGGCCTGACTTTACTTTATATAATCATCATGAAAGGAGAATAGATTAATATTTCACTGCTTTTAAACCTTGCCTTGTAACCATAAAGCAGGTTCCCTACAGTTGGGCCCCTACAGATGCAGGTCAAGTGTTGTATAAACTTTTTCACTAAATAGTTACAGTTTAGATTTTCTTGGGTTTTAGCTTAACCTGCACTGTATGTGGAACCACATTTTGTTGTTAAGACATTAAAGTGTGCAAAGTTGCAAGTTACTTCAAGTTGCATTGAAGAAGTATTTTGCCGGTTGGCATACTCTGGGTACCGTGCTCTAAATCCGGCTTGCCAATTATATTGCTATTATTGCACTAGGAAAATGCAATTTTTATTTTAATTATAATTTCATGTCTGTAGATTTTGGTTCTAGTCTATGTAACTCATGCTTTGTAAACCCACACAAATATTTGATGCATACGTTCTAGTATTTGCAAACTTGGGCTAAAAGGAATGCATAAATATGTATTACAAAGAAGGAACAACAAAACAAGTAGACAAATATCTGCCATTAAAATATTTAGCTTCACCATTAACATTAAACAGGGATTGTCCCTGGATAAGCAGACTGTTTAGATAGTAACATAGTTACATTTCAACAGTATTACAATTATCTCTCCTGCAAACACAATCTAAGTTAGTTTCTCCTACACTACGCTGACATATTATGAGCAAAGAGGGGCGAAGTCCTGAGTGGCAGCTATTCACATGAGCATGCGTGCATGTGAAGGTGGCCTAGCTTGGAAACCAGACTGGACTGACTGCAGAACAACAGATAGCGTGTGGCATTACACCACGTTCCATCTAAAAAGATACCTTAAGCTCTTCACATAATCAGTTTTATATTTTTTTTATTTCAAAATATTCACTTCTGTTTTATTGCTCCTTTAAATGTAAAACTTCCACCTTTAAATTTTGAATATTTAAGTTTAGTTGTTTATTTTACAGTGTGACAGATATCCACTTACTCCTGAGGGTAAATGCTGGCTCCAAACCCTGTCTTCTTGTTGACCTGCTGTTTTTATTCCAGCCGATAAACCATTTCTCCACACCGTGGTTGTTATGTGTCTTCTCATAACTTAACTATATAGACTCAACAGAACCTCAGTGGAACGTGGCTTAGTTTATTAGACACTTTTCCCAAGAACAAGTGAGATCAATGCGCTGATACCACATTTAGTATTCTTCCACATACAACACAAAATAGTGCCATTGAACAATGTATTGTTTTATCACATACATAACAGTGGTTATTTCATTTCAACAGTTTATGAGCTGTACTGTTTTTTTTTTACAGCTCATAAACTGTTAGCCTATATGTACATAGACATTTTAGGATTTTACGAAGTAAATGTAGGTCTTTGTGTTATTTTTTTCCAGAAAAAAGATGCAACTTCAACATAGTTATAGAGGAAAATAACACTGGAGTCAGATGGGATTTAAATCACCCAGCTTTCCATGAACCTATAAACTCACCAACTATTCACAAATCTGTGAGGCTCCTGGAAGCTTGAAATCATCTGTGTAAAACTTCATTTTTTTCTGTGTGTATTACCCGAGTCATGCCCACGTAAAATTTTTAATTTAATGTATGTAGTCATGAGGTACTCAGTGGAAACAGTTAGAATGAGAAATTCAGTGAAAGTTAAATGTTTCTTGTATTATATAAAGCATTCTTTACCTCTGCGGTCCAATGTAGCTTTTGATGTGCTTAAAACCTGAGGAAGGCAGCTCCCCATATCCAGATCAGCCAGTGTCAGCTCGTTCATGAAGTAAGGCAACTGTATCAGGAGGAGAAAATCATCTCTGAATATCAGGTTTTGGAATTAAATGAGGAAAAACTTAAAGAGGCGGGTATCCAACTCTAACTTGAAGAAAAGGACAGGAAGGGGAAGCTGTAGTGTGAATGAATGTGTGGCATGTGGGGGACTAAAAAGGATGATGTGAACCAAAAAACAAGGAAATCCATAACAGGTGATGCAGAGTCATCATTTATCTTCTGTGTTATCCCACCTGCCTTAGAAAACAGGAACAGTGCACCATAAACAAAAGCTTTCTCTCTCATGTAAACAGAAGAGTAAATGTGTCTCTAGTTAAATCTTATTACCAGACCAGACTGGGAATCTAAGGTGCATTTGGTGTAAACTGACTGTTTAATGGATCACATTGAAAAAAAAAAAGAACTAGCAAAAAAAACCCATCAGTCATCAGCATCAAGTCCGCCAACTTCACCTTAATCTTGCTGAGTTTCTTCTGGATTTTGTGAGCCACCTGATCGGCCCAGTATTTCTCTCGGAGAAAGTCCCAGAAAATCCTCCCCACTAGGGAATTTATCCATGCAGGCTGGCCATCTGTGGAACATCCACTCGACTCAGTTACTGCTCTGCAGTCACTTCCAGCTTCACCTGCAGAAACACGATCTTCAGCAGAGCTCTGCAAAAAGCAACAGAATTAATCCTATACTAGATGAAATAATTAGTTGCAGAATGAATATTTTTAAGGCACTTTATTCAATTCAATTCAAAAATACTTTATTTGTTCCAAAAGGAAATAAAATAACTAGTAAATTATATGTAATTTTGGAGCCAAAGTTAATTAGCTATTGAACCTTTTTGCCAGCTGAGGGGCTTCCTTTGTCACTGCAGCTGTGGGTGGGACTGGATGGATCTGAGTCTATCAGCTGCATCATGTAGCGGCTGTAGTCCAACAGCGTTCTTGTTTTAACTGAGGGGTCGGTTGTCTCTTCTGTGCCTTCCTTGACAGCCTCTCCTCCACTCTGAGTTTCTAAGTAACAAACAGACGATGACAGCTGGTTGATAAACCCTGACCTTGTGCAGGAAACTTTATTAAAAGAAGACAGTGTTTACCAGCTATCCATGTTTGATTTACCTGCGTTCTCCTCTACATTTGAATGGTTTTGGGCGGCGGCCTTTGAGGCTGACAGAAGGTGCTGAAACCACTCCTCTTTCTCTCTTCCTGTGCGGCCAAACAGATACAGAGAGGCAGGAGACCTTTGGCTGGGGATGGAGGATTTCTCCACTGTTTCATCCTCCTTTTGCCCTTCCGGTAGGCCTGCCTCCCCCAGCTCCCCTTCAGCCAGAGTGATACAGATGGGGTACTTCTTGTTCCAAATCCTCTTACGAGCTAAACCGGGAGGGACCAATGACACCTGGGGGAGCATATTTGTATCAGGCTCTGACAAATAGGAGTCATTTCCATTTTGTTGTGTTCTAAAACTTCATTGTATGGTAAATGGATGGCATGCATATTTATTCTGTTATTAAGCTGAAAGGCTTTGCAGCCTCTGCAGAGCAGAGAGGTCATGTTTAGTCCGTGCATCAGCACTGGGTCCTGCTGGTCTTTCTCCCCAGTGTTAGGTGACAAAGTGAGTGCAGACAGGTCAGTGTGAAAAGTTCAGTTCAGAGGTCACCTCTGCTTTCTTTCTCACTCCTCACCGTGGTCTGTGCCCTGTTCCTCTCTTGTAAACAGGTTTGATATTTTTTTTCTTTGGTAAAGTATTTACCTTACTGTTAGCCAGCTGGTAAGTACGGGTGATCGAAAACTCGACCTTGTGGTGCGGCTCATCAAACGCTGCCCACCGTGGGATGTTAGCACGGGGGTGTGCTAGGTGCAGCTGGTTGCCATCCAGCATCACATAGACTGAGTGCATCATGGAAGGGTGGAAGGTTTCAGGATCATAGCTGTGGGCCTCATTCATCCAGCTCTGAATACAAATAGGGTTTCAAAACAGAAAAAGATAATTAAAAAAAACATGTGAGCTGGTGCTAATGTTGCAGCGATGGTGTAAAGTGTAACAGTACAGCTCAGCAGGAGGGGAAACATGAAACCAGAAGAATGCAGTGGATGGATCTGAAATGTTGCTTTGTTTATTTGGATAACTCTGCATTCATTATGACCTTATTTTATGATACTGAACCTGCAGCTAGTTTGTTAGACAGAAATGATCTTGGCCTGCTTGTGCCTTAAAGAATCTCACATATCTCCTGTTGGGGAAACTATCCATCATGCAAAGATCAAAATATAACTGTACGTTGTTTTTTATGTAATATATCGTATCAAATATATCGTTCATGTGTCAAGAAGTTCCAAAGAGGTAACAAAACATACAGCTATAGAAATTATGAATGAGTTAGTAGGTTGGCTGAAATAATGCTAAGATAGAAATATTTTGCATTTATTCATATTTTATACATTCATTCCCATATTTGCAAAGTAAAGTCCATTTCATTTCCTGTGTTTCACTTAAATTGAGCAAATGCAGCACACAGCAATGTCCAAACACGATTCAGATTGGATCGATCCAGGAGTAGAGACGGGCCAATGTGTTAAATTATAGCCCAGCAAACAGGAAGTCATGGAATAACAAGATGATCTTAGGCACTCTGAGTTACTACAAAAGAGAAATAACGATACCTGAAATGGGTTGCTTTAGTTGTATCATCATATTAAAGAGATTTATATAATTTACCAAAACTTTATTAAACTGTAATTAGAGATTTTTTTACACCTAAATGTACTGAAATTAAAAGTTGTACCTTTAAAACTTTTACACTTGTTTTAGTGTGAAATCATGTCACTTGCAATAAACACAATGAGTCATTTTAAAACTGTGTACACACCTTAACCAGAAGAACCAACATTGTTTGCTATTTGTTGCATTTAATTTGGTATCCTGGAAATCCTGGGAATTTTACTTTAATTGCTTAAGGTATTCATGATGCCATTCAATGAGTCTGACTTGTAGAAAAAAATAGAATCAAATAAATCTTAATCAAATTGCCTCTTAGGTATTACCTCAATGATCTCTGTATCCATGTGCTTTCCATCCAGCAGATCGACGCTCATGGTTTTGGGTTTCCTCTGAGCCCTGTGCTTGCTGCGGGTATGTCGAGGGGAAAACAAGAGGACCACCACCAAGCCTAATATAAAGCCACATGCAATCCCCATGGACAGCCCGGTTATGTACGGAGAGAGAGGGAGAACAAAGAACCCGTAAGCCACCAGACTCACTGGGATGAGCCAGTAGAAAGGCAATGACGATCCTGAGAAAGACACTTGAGACTGAGGGGAAGTGTTAGGATGTTTCCCTGTGGATCTGTTTTGATTCTCCAACACTTGCATCACATCCTCATAGGTACGGATCTCCAGATGCTTGTCAGTGCTTTGGGGGTTTTGTTTTTGGAAGATTGAAGATTGCATCAGTGAATCTTTTTGGAGTTTTTCGAGTGGAGCTTCACACACAGCTCGGTGGTCACTCTCCGTTCTCTTTTTACACCTCATATCTGGATCATCATTACTGTCGTCCCTGTCACAGCTGCCCTGGGAGGCTGGAGACTCTTCTGTACCAAACCCCCTAATTTGTTTGGGGCTCCCACAGCTGTCATCCCCCATAATCCTACTCAGCATGCTCAATGGATCCTGCATAGCCTCTGAAAACTTCCTCCTGGTGTCCTCCAGTTCAGCAATCAGAGAACTGCCTCGAGGTTCTGATGGAGAAATGCTGCAGGTTGACAAGGGACATACCCTGTCCTCATTTTTGCTCAGTGTCCCTGTTACTGGCCCGTATTCAGTGATCTTTGGATGAGTAACCTGCTTCCAGGGATGCAAATGCAGCTTGGAGTCAGACTTTGAGAGATGGTTGTCAGGCTCACCGTGGCGCGAGATTTCTGTACTGAAGGACTTGACCAGGCTGAGGAGAGGCTTACCTCTCAGAGTGCTGCTCTCCTTTGGTTTCAAGTCTGTGGAGGAGGATTTGACCAACCCGGTGGAGACGAGGAGGTCTGCTGATGATGCTGTCAAATCGGATAAAGAGCCTGGAGATGAAGGAGAGTGAGGCAGGTAGAGGGGCTGGGAGCGGGGGCTTTGGTTCAGGTCTAGAGTCATCCTTAGACTGAGATCATGCTGACACTCCAGGGTTTGAGATTTGTCTTTGGAGAAGACAACAGAGGGACCTTCATCAAGGTGGTCAAGGCTGAAGATAAGCTTGCTCTCCTCCATGATGGATGTAAACCAGAAGCAAAGGTCTCATGATCTGTAGTTTATTAAGACACACACTGCAAATTGAGTTAAAAAACAACAATCAGTTTATTAGCCACATAATCAGTGGATTATGTGGCTAATAAAACTACAAAACATCCACTTTTATGACTTCAAATTAACTTTACATTTACTGTGACTCCCCTTGTTTCTTGGCTGCCTTTTCTTCATTTTAAACTATTTCTCAGGGAACCATAGCTCCAGAGTTTCCTCTAAGTGTAATAACGTTTACGTCAATAAATGGAGCCAACTGTTTCTGCATGGGTTTTATTGACACTGCTTTAACTTTTTTCTTTCCCTGTTTGTTATTTTGTACCTTTGTTGTTTTGATAATTTCCCCTCTGACTTCTTTGGATCTGATTTATTCTAATCATACTATGCTTAAATTAAATATAGCTATATGACTAATAGATTATATCCCATCCTTTTCTTTTCTCAGAGAAGTCACTACTGAGCAAGAGTCGGAGGATAAATATTGTTGTAGCTGGCCAGCACTTCTTTTTCACAAAATGTTTTTAAGTTGTCCGCTGTAATAAATTCATTTTCTGAGAAAGTTTACATTGGTGGTAAGCCTAAATACTTAAATGAATAAATCTTTGAAATATGTGACTGTGTGAGACATGAAATTATGTGAAGTTCCTTGTTTTTTAATTTAATTACTACAAAAAAACATTTTTTAATATAATATGAAATTGAGCTGTATTTTTCATCAGCTCCAATTTCAAAGGGCCACTTACATTTAGGTAGGGTCAAACCCTACAGGCCTACAGCAAATATGGCTGATTATAGCTGCGAGAGCTCAGCAATCAGCTCCAGCCCCATAGAACCTACTGATCTATAGCAAGCCTTTTAAAAAAGTTTGTTTACACTAAAAGAAACCCCACAGACATGCACTATGTCAGATACGCTAAACAGCTTCATAAGCTGGAGGTCGTGTTTTAGGCTAATAGGGGATTAACTGTACTTATCAACACTTTTCAACAAATGGACCTAAGTGATGCTGTTCGATCTTTTTTTTTATTTTTATTTTTTTACATATATTCACTTATTTTAGGCTTCCACAAAGTAAAAACATAAATTCAGATACCCAGCATATTTGTGAATAAACTCAACAATTCTTATCAGACTGTAGAGATTTTAATCAACTCATCAGTTTAATAAAAATACTAGTGAGAATTTATTAACACGTCCCCAATATACAATTTTTTGCAGAACATTAAGCAAATACCCACTGGGCTTGTGTTTTATTCAATCTAATTAACCGAAAGTGCCGCTCTGCCCACAGTTAAGTTGCTGCTGTAGACAGTCTGCCATAAGCCTGATCAATTTTGACTCAGGAGGTAATTTGAAAGAAGTTTGTGCTGACATTAGGAACAGGACCTTAAATATAATTGCTGCTGAGCAGAGTCAGCAGAGGCCTGGCAGCTTTCCAGTAAGAACTGGGAAATATTTTCTGCAAAGATAAGCGGAAAGAGGTAAAATGTCAAACTTTAACATAAATTATAAGATATATTTTAATTTTATTTAAGGTGTGTTTAATTAAGTTATTTTTTCTGTTTTAGGAAATACGAGGATTAGCTTAATTATTTCTATTTGCTAAATACCAGACTATAGAGAACCATCTGCTTAACATTTACAAAGATGACTATGTTTTTTTATTGCAGTTATATTCACTAAATTACTTTATTACAGTAATTTGATTCTCAATTAAAAAAACACATTATATAGATTGATTATACACAGATTAATGTTTTTGAGAATATTCTTCTGTTAATTATGACTTAAAAGTAAGTCTTAAGATATTATTTTTCTTTTAATCTGTTATACTGATCTAATCAGAAAGCATATTCTTTCTGATTAACAATGACTGCTAACCCAGATGTTTATGTCATAGCTTTGTGAGCAGCTTAATAACTGGACCAACAGGTTAGTGTAGATTGTTTTCAAAAGAAACCATTTGGGATACAAGGAAAAGAACTGTGAATCTTCACAGTTCTGGCTTCTTCTTTGGTGTAATTTCAAGCAGTCTGCAGAAACCAAGCTATCTGTTCAGGAATAGACACCTTTAGACATCAAGCTATTGATTAGGGAATACGATTAAATGTTCCACACATTAAAATATTTCACTGTAAATGTTCCTGTTAAAGACAAAACAAAAGTGAAAATGTTTGTGAAGATGCTGGATGAAGGTCATCAGAGAGTATCAATACCCGCAGAGAAATAACTGCTTTACCAAAATGGGCTGAAGCACCACTCAGAGAGGAAGAAGCCACAGTTTGTAAACACACTCAACCATAAAGACCTTAAATTCAGGTGAGATTTTATCTTGTTTAATGAAAACAACTTGTCCATCCATAATAAAAAATGTTAGCTGAGGAACAAGGGTGACGTTTGAATATCTAAAGAAGATCATTCAAACTGTGAAGTACAGGGGAGGCAGCATCATGTAATGTGGGTTTTTAACTCCTGGAGGGAGTGGTGGAAAATAAAGAATAAAAAAAAAACACGGGCCAATAACAAAGCTTTTATTTAATATGTGCATGCATGAAGTTTTAAAAATGTTTGTAAAAGATTTGTTCAAATTGTTCTCTATTTAGTTGCACACTACAAACAGACAAATAAGATGTCTACCAGGGTACTCATCTCTGCGCTTTCCTGATATGTATTTTATCATGTAAAGGACTTTAAATCGTCTTGCTACTTGAAAGTGCTATATAAATAAACATAACTTGCCTTATCAGAAACCAGATGTTTACCTAGACGGTATGTAGACATCAGGTTTCATCTACATACAGGCAACTAAAAATCATATAGTACTGGGAAACCTTTTTCTCAAATCAATTATACTTCGTTTACCAATATGCCTTTAAGGTTAGGAGTCATTTGGAAGTTATTAGGATAATGAAAATAACTAAACGTGATAAAATATTCACTATTGTGTGATAGAAATGATCAGATTTGCATCAGAAACGGCATAAGTGGAACAATTATTCCAAGATCTTTAGGGTCCATGCTGTCAAAGTAGCTGCAACAATACTTTAGATGCAGTCAAAAAATAACTTGTAGCTATAGCTGGTTTAATTTCAGCATGGTATTGCGCCTGTCTTCAAAAGAAGGTGGAATTGCAAAACAGCAAAAATAATCAGTCTTTTGTGATATTTTCTGACTTAACATAAAAGAACAAACATAATTCTTTAAATAAACAAAACAAGCAACTGCAATGAGACAGATGCACTAAAATGTGCATTTTCAATAATAAGACAAACTCACCTGATTGGTGCCATGTTTGAGCACATCGCCTCGTTTTCTTCTCTTATCGTTAGATGCAGAAGCGTGCAGGGAGCGTGGGATGCAGTGTTCAGTCCGCCTGCTGCTGCAGAGCGCAGTGAGCTGCTGCTGCGCACTGCTGTCGATCCATCCCTGAGGCAGCAGTTATCGCACAACTTTACCAACCATGCAGCTCATCCTCGCGATTGTAATTCACTTAAACTTAAAGACGAAACATTGAACCCTCTTCTGTATATGCGTCGCTGATGACTGCATAAGCATCAACCTAGTTCAGTTTAGAGATCCGTTAGGGGGAATCCTGACTCTTTAATCCAGATTATGCGATCTTCGACTCCTCCTTCTCCTGTCTGCTGCTTCAGCGACAAAACACGGAGTTTGACTCCACCGACACTGCAGTCCTGTACGCAGACTTATGTAAGAGCACGACCTAGAGATTTCAGGCCAGGCCAAAACAATTGCAAACACAAAAAACGCGTCATTTTGACATTTATCACTATTAATCTGTTCTTAAATTATAACCAAGGAGCTCAAAGAAGCTTGTATAGGCTTCTATAATGAAGACTAAATAAAAATGATTGTCGTTTCATTTTTTTGCACTGTGAGCGCAAGCTTGCTTTTCTTTGCATCCAATAAAAATAGCTTGTAGCCATGTGGATCCCAAATGCTCCATTAGTTTCTTGCAACAGTCTTTTTGATGTATGGTTAAAACAAAATTATTCATGGCGATGGCAGGTTATTTTCAATGTATCAAAGTTGGATTCTGATCGAAACAGCACAGCCATCTTTAAAAAAAAAAAAGAAAAAAGAAAAAAAAAAACATTGTGAAAGGTATACATTTGTTTTGTCTGCTTATTATTTCCCAAAAATGACATGTTATTCTTCTTTGGGATCAGTCAACTGACTCCAAATCCAATTAAATGTGAGGAATTAAACCTATCTCAGTAAAAACACTGAAATGTCTGTTTTATACTGTGGTCACCGTAGTTTTAGTATTATATCAACACTATAATTGCTGATATTTCTGCATGTCAGTTTCAATAAACTGTAATCGTGTTTTTTTAGATACATTGATAAAGGGTTTTGATTAATATATTTGGAAATATGACAGCAGAGTGGGTTATTATTTGTTTTTTTAGAAAATTACGTTCAAATGATCCATGCTGAAAGTTTATGGTTTATTTTGAAATTTAGACCAGGCCGGAAGTTACGTTTTTCGTTGCGTTTTGTTTGAGTGCGGCGCAGAACAAGGGATTAAGTTCACCCGCAGAGATGTCGTTTTGCTCTTTTTTCGGCGGAGAGGTCTTTAAAGACCACTTCAAACCAGGTATCTTCTTCATTACATTTTCTTCTTTTAACTCATTTTTACATTTCGGCACAGTGTTGTTGGCTAATCGTCTGCCAGTAGTTATGTCACTGCTTGCGTCATGCGCTATGTAACTTTTGAAGAGCAAAATATGAAGAATATAAACACTTATGTTCGGTATAGAAACGTAAAAGAGAGATAACTTTTTTCTTTTATAAAAGTATTGGTCTAGTTGTAGACACAGATCCTTTTTAGCGACTGTAGTTTTGTAACCAGAACTCTAACAGAAATTATTAGACACATTAGCCCAGCCAAAAGAATCACCTTTCTATTCTTAAGAAGATATAATCTATGTCGATAAACATATCTATATCTATCTATCCATTCATCCATCCATCCATATATATATCTC
>JAUZNJ010100087.1:0-21319 GCA_034780135.1 Jordanella pulchra
TCAGAGTCACCTTTTGTTTCTTGTCTTCCCCTTACATAACTTTTGGTCACACCTACAGTTTATTTATATCTGTTTTCTCCTGCATCAGTCAGAACTGATGAAGTCTCTTGAATGAGAGGCGAAACGTCTTCTAGAAAAACTACAGTTGCCGTAACTGAACTCTCCAAGCTTGACCATGACCTGGATGACTGAGAACCTTCAATAACATGTTTTAATTAAGTGTTTTCATGTTTCAGCACTTATATTGTTCAGGTTGCACCTAATAACAAATTGCATAAGGCAGGTTTTTATTAGTTAGTTTAGTATAAAAACACTTTTCCTGTGGTGTAGAGTAATGCAGATTTATGTTGGAAATATTCACTCTTGTGGTCCTTTTATACACACTATTTCACACATAATGCACTTTCATGGCACCAGAGTAAAGCAGCTTAACCCGGAAGCCTCTTATAAATTCTTAAATTACACAAAATTTTAATTAAGGGCTAAATTTTCAAAGGCAGAACATAATGAAAAGCTTACAGATGCAAAAATTACACTGTGACATTAAAACGCAATCTTATCAGATAAAGTGATATGCAGAGTTTTTCAATAGATGTAATCAGATTCTAACTCTTTCAAACATCCCCATATGGATAGTTTTGTTTTTTTTTTTCTTTGATCACACATCAAAGTCTATTAACAATATGCGTTTCGAAGCTGTAGCTGAGCAAATCATTGGACATCTTTTTTTCTTTGAAATGTTGAAAACTGCCTTGATAGAAGCAAAATAAATCTATAATATATAGCAGAAAGAAGTCATCTTTGGCAGACAGACAGACAGTCCAATGAGCACACCTTTGTAGGACCCACAAGCTTACTGTTAAGCTGGAACACATTTAGACATGTACATCTTTCTGTTGCTGGGATTCCACAACATTTAAATTCAACAGGACATGTGAGATAAATACATAATCTTCTTTAAGGCTAATCAATACTCTCTGCCAATATCTGATTAAAATATATGGTGCCTTTTATCCAAAAACAAGAACATGAGTGTGATGTTTGAGCAAAGAGAAAAAGGAGTCATGTCAGCTACAGGCTTCTAGCATAAACTCCTATTTATGTAGCTACATTATAGATTAAGAAATACATTTTGTGCAAAATACAACTTCCCCAAGTCTTGTTTGGACAAAAAAGCATAAAGGAGTTAAACGCATTGTTTGCAATCAGTGTAGATCTTAAACTGCAATCTGGGAGTTATTTTAAATGAAAACACCATCTTGACCTAGCTCCGCCCTATATTTATTGGTCGACTGGCAGTCTTGGGATGAGGGGGGGGGTTTGGAGAAATAGCTGCACTGCTAGATCTAAAAATGCAAAGTTGTGCTTTACTTGTTGCTCCAGTATTGCCCTAGTGGAGAATAAAATAAAAAATACAAATAACTCCATCTCATGGGATTGATAATCCTGTTAACTGAAAACATGTTGTTTGATTTCGGATCAAAATTTAAAAAAAGGTAAACAATGGTTTTAAAATTGTTTGTCTTGTGGTGTTTTCACCTTTGCCTAAATGTTTTACATTATTTGATAGTGTTATATTTACTAATGACTGTATATTCTGTCATTCTCCCACTGTCTATTGAAATCTGCTTTTGTAAGAAAAAGGGCATCATATGTTTTAAATATGTATGATTTTGATAAAAGATATTGTGGTATATTGAGCAGCTCAGAGCCTACATCCTTAGTTTTCCAGACTACACAGAACTTCTTATTTGCGCTCTAATGTTGAGTTGATCTTTGCAACCAATTTTGTTTGTTCAGTACCAAAAACAAACAATGATTTTTTTCTTATTACTGTGAAAACAAAAGATCCTATATTGTTTTACTAGAAATAACCTTTCGACATGTTTGGCTCTCAGCGTTGTTCTGTTTTTGTCATTAGACAAAAATAATGTTATGTGTAAGAGACACCAGCCGCTAGTAGGAGATAAACTGAAACCATTTGCCATCTGTCTGCTGCAAAAATGACTTTGTGCCAAAGGAAAATGTCCCAAAAGTCCCAAAATTACAATTTCACATTGCCAGACATACGCAAAAAAATTAGACAGTGGTCTGTAAAGATAAACACATAAACCAGAATGATCACAAGTGTTTTGAGGAAACGCGCACTAAAGTATTTATAAGCTCTGCGCAGCAAAAATAATAATCACAAACCAACTAACATTAATCAAGAGTCAGAACAAGGGGAATTAAAGAAATATTCTACACTCTGTCGAGGTCAGATAGAGTTTGAAGATTTAAGAAATTGAAATAAATCCTTCATCTGTACTCTACACATCCCAGTGCTAATACCCTATTTATAATAACAGTTTTGTTTTCACATTACAGTATAGTGTAGGCCTTGGAATGCCAGATGTTTTTTAAAAACACCTTTTCATTTTTACCTGTTTTTGTCTGTTTTGATGCTTTAATTTCTCAAACTTATTATTACATTATTACAAAGAGTTAGGAAAAATATAATAAAACGTTTTTGATTAATGATTTGAAAAAAAAAATAGTAATCCTGCCTGATGTTCATGTTACAATATATTTACCTTTCATATTAATTTAAAAAAAGTTTTTGGGAAACTGAGATCTATTTTACTGGCCACACCCAGGTCCTATCAATTTCAGACATGAAGAAGGCTAAAGGTCTCAAACACCAATACATTACACCCTGGTCAAAGAAGTTCAACAACAGATAGGAAGAAAGCCACCAACCTATGCCAATCTGAATACGGTTAGAAAGCCATGTCTAAAGCTTTGTGAATACAATAAACCAAAGTGAGAGCCATTATCCGCAAAAGGAGAAAAAAAGTTGTCTGTTTTGAGTGGTGAATTTTCCAAGGAGTGGCTAACCAGCGAAACATACCAAACGATCACAATCATTACACTGAGCAATCTTGATCAAAAATTAAGATTGAACTGAGCAAAACAGGGATCTACTAAGCCTGGTTTAAATTTACCAAAAAACACTTTAACCCTAATACATTTGAGAAAATATTCTGTAGACTGTTGAGAATATTCCTTTTTACTTTTTGGAAAGTCTATGTCCTGAGGCATCTGATGTAGAATCTCAGAAAATGAACATAATACCAAGAGTCAAATACGGTGGTGATGGTCCAATAGTCGGGGGGATTTTTTGCTGCTTCATAACTTGAATAACTTGACAAAATTGATGGCAATATGAATTGTGTTTTCTACTAGAAATTAATAATTATTTTTTTATGACATTCTATAATGTTTATTTATTATATTATTATGCCAAATACATAATAACATAGACAAACCTCAGTTCAATGTCTCTATTATGGTGCTTACAGGGGCTTTTTAAAAAGTCCGTTTAAAATACTGCAGAAAATAAATAATGATAAAATCGGTGACAGTGATATTAACATTTACTATTACCAACAAATGCAGCAAAAGGATTAAAGCATAACAATAAGAAGTATTAAACATGAGTAAAATGTTATTTTTTTACAAATCCTGAGTTTGGTATGTTTTTTAAAAAATGCTAAATGTCCATCCGTTTGTTTATAGCCTGAGGTCCATGCCCACTTGGGCAAAACAGCTGGATAATGAAATGTAGCACAGCAAAGGGTCACTCTCTAATAATTTAAACAAAGCGCAGGTTTGTGAGTGGCAGTCACATTTTGGATTTAAATTCTTAAATCAGTCATGTTAAAGAAAAAAAAACCTTTTGGTGTAGCTGAACCTAAACAATTCTGCAAAGAAGAGAGTCTTATGTTCCTAGTCTAGACAATCCTTGCCAGTGTGTTCACAGTTATTTTCTATTCAAGGGGTCAGTTACTTATTTAGAAATTCGAATTCAAATTCATTATTTTAATCATGTAACTTTTTCACTGTTTTTTGTTTTGTTTTGTCTTTTTTTGGTGATCTGAAAGTTTTCTGTGACAAAACAAAAACAGATGAAATCTGTAGGATGGCAAATACCTCTGTGGCAAACATTTATTTTGCTAGCATTTGGTAATATTAATAATGTTAGTTATGAAATATGTGAGTTAGTCCACACATTTCATAATCTAGTTGTTTATACTTATGTGCTGAGCTTTGTTCTATGTCAATTAATTTAAATAAAGACATTGCTGGAAAAAAAAAAATCGCAACAACAAAATGTAGACTTTTCAGAGTTTGAAACACGAGAGTTGATTTTTGGGAAAGTCTGTAGAAATTTCAGCCAAATGTAGTGAAAATATGGTGCCTGGTAGAGTAAACATCCACACGTAAAGAAATGTCACTAATCATATCAGGTAATTTTTTATTAGTATGTATTTAGAAATGCTTTCCTTCTAAACAGATATTGGGCCCTCTTCTTAACAGGACGCAACAGAGATAGAAACACCTTTTTTCCTTCCTCCACTCTCCTCCTTTCTATATCTATCTTTGGTTCATATATATTTATGATGCAGCTTTAGAAGCTTGTCCTACCTTTACATAAAGCCAACCCTCAGATGGAAAAATACTCTTGGACAACTCAATATGCAAAAATTATGAGAACTGCTATATATTTCAATCTTTACAGTTGTATCTTCCATTTATCTAAGCAATCAGCATTGGTCAAATGAACCAAGGACACCATTTAGCTTCAGCATCTCAAACTGACACATTCTTATTAAATAGGCACACTCGGCCTGTTACAGTCGTCTCAGTGTTCAAATATGGTCCTGTCAGTCAGCAGCAACCCCTTAGCTAGAAAGTGTCAGGCTAATGCAAGCTGTGCCTAAAAGCTGCCCCTGGCTAATAACTGTCCATGTTGCAGGCTGATGGAGGTAGTTTCTCCTGCAATATTGTAATCTCATAGAGCAGACGAACAATTTTATACATCACTATTGTTTAAGGATCACATCAGTACATTTGATTACAAAAAAAACAGCTGGAGGGGGGGTATTCGAAGAGAACTTTAGTGAATTTAATGGAAACAGGAATGTAAAAGTGATTACAAAAAATAGAAACATGATTCAAATTTCAAACCAGAAGAGTTTTTGTCATTATAATATAACCTATATTTTTAAACACCAAGAATCATGAGGACAGATAAGTTAGTGGCAGGTATCTGGCATGGAAAAAACAGACAAATCTATAATGTTAGCATGTTTGTGAAATATTATCACTGACACTGGGCAAGACCTTATGTAACCAGATCTGAACTTAATTACATAACTGTATAAAACATGGACTGAATTAGATTCCACTGGATATAACTAAATTACATCTGATGTTTTATTCCATTTCGGAGGATCCCATTACCTCTAAAAGTTGTGAAATTGACATTCTGCTAAAGATCTAACTAAAAGAGTCATTCAGCTGATAACATTCCTATAAAGAAAGTAAAATTGGTTCTCTCGTGCTTCATACAAGCGCTTTTAAATGAAAGCAGAATTGCTCTAACTTCTAAGGGGGCACAAAAGACAACACATAATGTCAACCTTTGTGGACAGCTTTTAAAAAAAGGGGGGAAATCCCTTTAAGTACATCATAGAAGTAGAAACAAACTTAGGACATGTTCATTTATAATGTTTATTTGAAATTTGTATAGCCATACGATAACGAATGCATCTTCTAGATAAACAAGCAGAGAGGTGTGATTATAAATACAATGAAAATGCCATACTCCCCTCTGGTAAGAAGGAGGACTGAATAGTCCCAAAGTTTTCATTCCTTCATCCATATGGAAGTGTTCAGTAACATACACAAGTGGTCATGTCTTTTTTTCATAATATATTCGCAAAATGTTGTCTCGAAAACATGCAGATCTGACAAGCATGGGGTTTGAAGGACAGGTGGAGTTGCTAGCTATACCATTAATAATATAGTAGATAATTTCTTTAAAAAAGATGTGGAGGATTTTTGAAAATTCTGTCCATTTAAAGTATTGTATGGTAATTTATATTTACAAACTAATAACTGTTTATATTGTCTGTAACAGAGATGTAGCAAGCCCTTTCCCTTTTAATACAAAATTACATGATATCAATAGCTCGTCATCAACCCTTTACGATTTTAATATAGCTTAATGTGAAGGGCATTGACGTTCATAACTGCAGTAAATTATACTTCTAGTGAGGTATTCATTGATGATTCATTGAGATCTAAAAAAGATTTACACTAAAAAAGGAAAAATGCTTTAAGACTTATTTAAAAACTTTTGAGGCTTGGGATGCTGAGACAGAAGCACACCTAGCACATGGTCCTGTTTTGCAATACAGGTACTTTTCAGATTGGTTTGTCTGTAATATAACACTCTGCTAAATTTTCTATGAATTTATTCATGGAGAGAGTTGCACTACCCATGTTGATCTATTAAAAAAAAACAGATGAAAAGCAGAGTTGCAATGTTCTGCAGCATCTTAACCATAGTAGACGATTAAATAATAAATAGCCAACACCATTACAAAGTTCTTATTTTCCTTTTTGTGCACTTAATGGAAGAATTACAAGAACTGCTTTCTGCCAGGAACATTTGTTGTCCATTAATTACACCAGGACATGGAAGCAAGAAATTGGCATCTGGTGAGAACATTCTATGAGCCAGGGACATGCCATCATGCTGAGCCGTAATTTGATCAGATTTGTCTTTCATTGCTTTGCCACACCTATTCTTCATCAAAACTGTATATCCTGGCAGCGAGATAAGAAACTTCATATTTTGTATGGAAAGGAGTCACATTCTTGCATTACAGTCTTTGCTCCCACTTAGAAAAATTGGTTTCTAACTCTGTGTAATCCATCCTACAATATAATGCTTTCAGCACAAAAAACTCAACAAAGACCAATATAAAAATGGTGACTTTATTAACTGATGGAAAGATGGACGGATGGATGCCTTTTACACTTAGTTTTATATTTTGTCACTTTTTTCATTTTTATATTATCTATATCTGCAATCGAAATGTTCATGCTAGATTTGTAAACTAAATGAGTGAAGGGCAAAATGATCTAAGTTAAAGGGGATATGATGTCTGTGATTTTTGTATGTTGTTTGAGAATGAAATGGGAGTGTTTTGGAAAGTAACAGTGTTGGCCATAGGCTAGTTAGTACAATTGGGGAAAACGTGTTTCTTGAGATTGTAATTTGCTTTAGCTGTATTTATGACAGATTTGAAACAAGATTTTTTCTCAAAATTGTTGTCAGCCTTGAATTACAAACACATTCAGGACATGACACATGCTTTGTGTAAAAGCAAGGTCATGTTTAAACTACCAAAGAGACATAATAAAAAAACCTAATTAGCATTCCAAGGTATTTCATATTTCACATGAACCACAAATGAATGCATTCTTTGGTGATATACACACAAAAACATGCCATTACACGGTTATGGAAATTAAACAAAAAAGTACCTACATGTAACATGACAATCTGTTTTCTGGGTCCTCTGTTTCTGTGGTTGTTGTTTGTTTTTTGTTAATTATGTCCCTTTAGTCCCATTTGATTTTATTTTTTTTCTTTTATAAAATTATTTAGGCATCCTGTGATGTAATCATGTTTTTATTCAGATTTGATCAAGAAAATAATCTTCAAACAATTTTTTATTTTTTTATCAGTTTTTACGGCACTAGTGTCTCATTTTTCAGACAGTAAGCTGACAGGAAAGGGGGTATGAGAGAGGGGGAAAGACAAGCAGGAAAGGACCACAAGCCGGATTCAAACCCGGGTCGCCCACGTCAAGGACTAAGGCCTCCGTACATCGGTTGTGCGCGCTAACCACTGCCCCACCTGCACTCCCATTTTCAAACAATTTTGACATAAAGAAACAGAGTTCTGGTTATAAGTTTGCATCAGTGCATCCATAGAGAGATTGATGATGCCAAATCTTTGCCTGTGACATATTTTCAGTAAATGGTAAGATCAGAGGAGGTTCTAGCCATACCTGGTATAAATCTGGTAAGACTCCTGTAGACAGAGTTTGCAAAAGGGATGGAAATGTAGCACAATTCTTCGAGCTGATTGGTTCAATCAAGTGGCACATGTCTCTCATGCAGAGCTTTTAGCCTATCACAGCAGCACCTGTAATGTATAACATTTTTGATTTGTTTCACAACTAGCTGAGTTAACTGATAAAGCTTTTACCTCATCCGGTCAGTAGGAAGCGCAAACATCTTTCCCATTCACAGAGGCAAAACTCGCATCCTTTTGCTCATCTTTTAAAAAGAATTAGAGGGTGTTCCAGCTAAAACCAGCGCAGCCATGTTTGTTTTGCTTCAGCCTTCCACCGCTGGTTGACCCGTTGACGTCATACAAGTCACTGCAATTCATTGGTCCGGAACCTCTCTGTACCAAGGGTAATGCATCTGTTGGCTTCTGGCAAGATATATTTTCGGGAGTTTGTGAATTCACAAATCTCACGAAAATTCATCTTGCTTCCAAGGTAAGCCATTTGGGGCCTTGACCACCAATAGTGTGTGGGGTCCCGCAACTTGAAATTAACAATAATACAGTATTGGTACAGTTGTTTTTTTAATTTGTGACACTTGGAACGACAGAACTTATTCTGAACTTTGGTGTGTTTCATTTTCTAACATCTGTGCAAGTCATGGATCGTCCATAATGAACACCATTTTCAAGAATAAGGATATCCATTGGTGAATTTGGCACCAGGACACCCTAGGCCAAAGGTCGATGATCGACTCTTGTAATTGTATGACCTTCTGCCACATGTCTTGGATGTTCAGGTAAAGAGAGGAGCAGAGCTGTCCACATATTACCATCTGGTGCTGAGTTGGACGGATTGGTGCAGATGATGCTATAATGTGAACCTTGCATCAATCTGTTGTGGTGAAGAAAGAGCTGAGCTGAAAGGCAAAGCTTTCGATTTACCGGTCAGTCTACATTCCTACCCTTTGTGTCTGCTGAGACTGCTAAGACTGCTGCCCCCGCAACCACGGATAAGAAGAGGATGACGAGCACAAGCAGCATATTTTCAAAGGAATTAAAATAAGAAAACAAATAAAATACAATAAAGAAAATGTAAAATTGTAGTGTGCAACCGAACTAGAACTCATCTTACAAGGGCTGTTAGAATAAAGCCTTATTTGAACCGGATAACAATTATCAAGGAACCCCATGTAATGAATAAATCACCCTCCTACGTCAGATTTTTTATGTGGTGCATTTTCATGGAATAACCAAAGCCTAAGATTTTGCTGAAATTTTTGTTCATCTCTTAGAGAGGATGTTATGAGCAGCACATTGATTCTTACCGCACAGGGCAATGTGCGTTATCTATCTGATAGTGCTCCTTCTATCCATCCTTTTCCTTGTGAAGGTGAACATGGGATCTACAGGTCATATTTTTTTGGCGTTGTGTTTATTATTTTTCATGTTTTTCATTAATTCAAATAAGTTAATTGTTGCTGAAGAATTGAATAACTGCATGTGAAATCATGCTTTGTAATGTTTTTTGTTACTTTGTCTACAACAGTATAGAAAACTGCAAACGTTCATTTTGTTTCTCTCCTTATCTCCGAGCAAACTAAAGAGAAGTGGAGGCTGAAAGATGGGATTAATGCTCAAGCTGTTGAGAGGAAAATTCATATTTATTCTAGTTTTACAACAACCTTGACATGTGCATTATACTTGCAGATCCCTCAGGTGGAAGTTTGGAAAGACATGCTTCTCCTCCAGGACACAGGACAAGAACAAAGAAGCAACACCATAAGAAGAAGAAAGGTAAAAGAGAACAAAACTATTTGCAATGTGTTTTTGTGGAATATTGAAAGACCAGTCTGTACAAATGAGGAGTCAGAGCCTGAATAATAACGTGAAATTTGGCTGAAATGAGACATGAGCGTTCAGACTGCAGGCGCTTTAAAAACTATGTATGACACATATGGAAGTGGCATAAATCAGTATTTTTTTTTTTTTTTTTTAAAGGTGGAAAAATCAGAAAGGGGTTGTTCAGACCCCATAAAAAAAGTTGAACATGGGTCACAAACGGGCCAAACAATTATGTTAAGTTTACATTAGGTTTACATTTGCCAGCAGTGTGAACATAGCCTTTTAGAAATGATTCCCAACTGGGGGTACTGGTACCCATAGTGGTCTGCGAGTGCATTGTAAGGGGTACATAAAAAGATTTTATTTCTCAGGTAATAAAATAAAATAGAGCTGTTCTGCTTTGTGAGAACTGAAATATAAGACCACCTTTTACTAACCAAAAAGTAAGTTTTTCTTTTATGTTTCAGTTCAGTCTGACAATAGTTATTTGTTCAGTATTTTGTTCCCAATTCTTTAAGCTTAAATGTGATTCAATCAGTTACTCAGAGGAGCAACAATTTTAAAAAGGCAGATTTATATTATGATTTTATTTTGAATTTATTTTTCTTAGCCACTAACTTCCAGGCAACATATTTATGTTGGTTTTTTTTATTTAAGTTGGAAAGAATAAAATGCAAGAAAAATAAACAATAAAGTTAAAATATAAAATAAAATAAAATTCTTTTTATTTTATAATCATTATTGTATGTTCCACTTTTAGACAGTCAATAATACTTTTTTACTGAGAGGGGTACTCATGGTAAGACAAAATGCCCAAAAGGGAATACAATTTAAAAGGGTTGGGACCCACTGACTTAGAGCACCAAGTGGATTGTTTTAAAGAAGTTCCATCTATTGGTAAACGTTGGGAAGTTGAAGGAGTGGATCTGGTAAAGAAGAAAAGAGGTTGTCCGATGCTGGTGAAGGAAACACAGAGGAAATGTTAACAGAGTGGTGACTGGAAACTAACAGTCATTGGAATGACTGGTTAGACTTTAAGAGGCTCTCTCTCATTGAGTGGAACGTTCCTACATTCAATGCAGAGGAGTGGCAGCTCTGCTTTCCTCAAATTGATTAAACAAATTTCAGTTACCTACTCGTGACGATAGGTAAGGGTCAGATCAAAGATCTATTTCTAGTTTTCTTTACCTTGGCAAACTTGACAAGAAGCACCAACATTACTGTAGGTATTGGGGGAAACAAGACCAAAATCCTCTCCTATTCTCCAAACAGATGAAGCAATGAAGTTAATATAAACTTCACTTTTCTGGTAGCAACAGAGCTTTTGGGCATTCTTTATTGGCAGCGTATAAACATGAATATGTAAACACCCCAATTTAACACATTTTAGCAGTCTGGTTAGCAAATTCTAATTACAGTTCAAAGCGCGTACTGATGACACACACAGAATTCAACACACATATTGCAGATTCATATTTCAGCCAACTCAACTGAGAAAACCAAATGTGTACCATGCTTCAATGTATGTATATATCTGCATATGATGTGCAGATGTACAACCCGAATCCAGTTACCAGCCATCGCCAGGGGTAGAAAAAAGATATTCCTTCTGAACACATGTACTTTCTCCTCAAGATGTTAGATGTGGCTGAGAGGGTCAAGATGATCTGAGTGGGCTTGTGTTTGTCTTAGATGTAGCACACCTCCACCATTATTTAAATGGTGCATTTAGAAGTGTGCAACATCCTCTCAGTGCTGAATGTTTCCTTTTGAGTGGCATTAGTGATGCTTTCTCACCATCTCTATTGCTCATATCTCAGAAAGCGTGAGGTTTGTCTGAAATTTCAGTCCATTATACATATCTCTAAGGAGAAAATCTCTTTTCTCTCGTTGTCTGCCACAGCTGTTCCACAATTTGTACCTCTACAATAATAAACACCTGAACATTAACAGTATAATGTCCTCATCTTGCTTTTAGCCAGGAGCAGGTGTATGCCTTGTTTTGCAATGCTTTATCAGTCTATGTACTTTTGTACTCTCTAAAATGGAACTAAGCATTGCATTTGTTTAAAAAGATTATTAAGAATACTTATTTTACAAAGTTCAGAAATCCAGCAGACCATCGTGTAGCTGTTGCTTCTGTTCTGAAAACAAAACTACACTTTTACATACTGTATATCTACAATTTTACGGTTCACTTTGTTTAACACAGACTTTCCCTATCAAGTTTTTGACAACGAAAAATTACACAACAAATTTGTATATTCTGTATGTAGATGTAAGGTTCAAACAAACCCACAGAAATACCTTAGGTTATGCTTTGTTTTTAATGATCATCGTTATTTATATGAGCTATGACAATATAATTAATCAATAGGAACCTAGGAGCAGTCTACACTAAATCATCCAGGGGTCATTTCTATGGTTGTTATCGGCTTTTCCACTGTCAGGCCATCATAAATGCTTTTGCAGCTGACAGTGGTGAAGTTGTAAAAATTTTCACAAGGTTAGTAAGAAGGGACCAAATGCAGTGGGGATGCCAAAAAACTGTTAGGTTCAAAAAACGGTTCAACGTCTATCTGCACTAACCAGACTGAACCAACAGGAAAATGAACAAACAAAACAACAGCATTTTCACAAAAATAGCTCAGCATTAATGCATTAATTTTATACTTGTCCTCTTTAGCGTTAGGATATTCATGTGAATAATTAATTCCTCTATTTTTTCCATTAGTTTATGTTTATTATACTTAGAATTTAAATCTTAAAATAGTTAGGACTTTTCAGCTTAGGGCTAGCATGCCCAAAGTCGGTCCTCAAAGAGGTTTCAGAGGTTTTCCTGCTTCAGGACAGCCGAAGCACAGCTTAACAAATAGGTATAAAAATAAAGAACTAATACTAAAATAACCAGGAACCTCATGGACACTCTGGGATAAATTTTCTTTTGACTGCTTTTGTGGATTTGAGAAATATACAATATTTTATGTACTGAACAGTATGTATCAGTTCTTTCAGGATAAAGTGTTTTCTCAACTTATAGAGATAAATCATCTTTAGAATGTTGAAGTTGCATGGTATGTAAATGTAATGATATTTCATCTGCTGAAGATGTTTTATTAAACCAGCTTTCCACTGACTCTCATCCATTGTTGTGCTTATTAAGTTTGACGAAGTATGATTATGTCCACGATAAATCCTGAATGTCTGTAAACAACCTCCTGCTATGCTATTAGCAGGAGGTACAGTATATAACCAAATAACACTTTAAAAAAAATTATGAGCAGATTATAAGAAGAAAATCTTACTAGTTGAGCAGCACAAGAGAAATGACAAATTGTGGTCTGCATAAAATGAACTGGTGGAAAATCATTCAAATAAAAATATATGTTATTTTTAAAATGGAAAATAAAAAGCAATCACCCATAATGCATAAATATTTGTACAAAGGATTTCAAAGTTCCATTTTGGACAAAATCTATGCTCCCTGAAATCCATGTCCATACATGTTAACTCAACACTTCTCCACCTATCCTGACTGAAGTGTTGTGAAAAATTTTTCTTTCTGCATTTCTTATTGTTTGTATCATGTCAGCCAAACAACATTGCCATAAGTGTCTTAAATGCACCAAATCACTTTAGTGACTGGCAGGGATTAGCCTAGAAATGACCGATTTACTAGCTCTATTTTTCAGATAGGAGAGGAATGCAGTGATAGTTTCAGAAGCATTAGGAAACATTAAACTCTTGGTGAACTAGAAGCAGATGGCTAAAGAATGTGATGGAAATTTTTTATCCTTATCAGCAAAAATGTCATTTTTATTGTTTTACTTAAATTTTAGTATATTTTTAATCTTTTGTTTCTAATTCCAAATAGCAGGAATTAGAAATGTTCTCCTAAAAGTATAAGAACAAAATTAGTATAAAAATCTTTTTATTAGCTCATATTTTAAAGCTCACAAGTATTGCTCAACATAGAGCTCTTAATCTTTTCTGCCTCTGTTTGTTGTTTATCGGGTCTGGTTACACAGAGGGTACTTCACTTATGGATCAAAAGTTAGGCATGTAAAATTAGATTCAATTAACCTTTCAAAGTTAAGCTCAAAGAATTATACAAAATAAGTGTTTTGACTTTTAATGATTTGATTATTCCAAAGGTCGGCTTTAGATCTTTCACTGACTTTAAAGACCAAAGATTATGCATTTCTAGCCTTACAAAACAACAGGATGTTTATCGTGGTATGTTTATCATTGCAGTCCACAAATTGCAGGAGCATCAATCCACATTTGTTCAGGCATTTTCAAATTATAATTATCCTACAGATTCAAATTGTTACTTTATACACTTGTTTGAATAGGACCTATAAAGTTTGGTTATTTTTTCCTTTGCTTATTTGCCTCAGTTATCTAAAGCTACAGATAAAAAAAAAAAGTGTTTGAAGTGTTCATGCTTATATTTAGCTATAAGGAAAAGGGTTGTGCTTTTAATATATTCATCCATACAAACTGTCAGGTATGTCTTGAGGGTTACAAAAATATAACCACTGAATTCAAACTGTCAAGTCAGGCACAACAAATCCTTATTAGTTCTTATCAAGTACAATTCTGACAGTGTTATTAAGAAAATCCATGCTTGACTGGAATCGAAGGAGGTAGTTGCTATGGATGAATAAGCCTTCCATATTGAAAAGGCTTTTTTTTTACATGAGTGTCTTATTTAAGTTGAGCATGCAGTTTATTAAACGTATAAGCATTTATATTTCTATATTTATATTTCAATGTATAGATGCAAGGTGATGATTTGTTACACATTAATTCTGCATCAGTGTCCAAAACTTAATAAATGACTTATTATTTGGATTCAAACTTAATGTCAATTTCTTTTATCTGTTTTTTGCTAACATTAGCCACACATCAAGCACATGCATAATACGTTGGGTAATAACTCTACAAAATAAATAAATAAAGGTTCTTCTTCATTTACTGTTATTTAGCATAAATTGATGTAATTCTCCAGAGATTGAGTCTAAAATGGACATTATTTAAGCATTCAGAAACACCAAATAAATATATGTTTTACATGCCTCTATTTTTTATTTTAACTGTGCATATTATGGAATATATTTTGCTTTGTCCCTTATTAGTAAATTCATTTGAAAGACAACTGATGCCAAGAGCAAATATATATCCTTGCTATTTGAGTACTTGAAAATTACTTTAATATTATTTAGATGTCTGATTGTTGCTGTTTTTTAATGTGTCCCCCTCTAATTAAACTTGTCCCTCTTTTACAGCAGTAGAAATTAATGCCTTAAACTTTTACATGGTCTGAAAGGTACCCACTAAGAGGAAGAACTCCTACAACCACAAGATGTGGGGGTCTACACATTTATGGTCTCAGAAAAAGCTGCACAGCAGCCTAATTAGCCACTGAGAAGTTGGTAACAAGGTAATGTATCATTCATGCAATTATTTTTTTCTGTACCTTTTCATCAATGATACATGGGCCAGTTTTGTTTTGCTGTAAGTGTGAAGCCTCATTATGATTAACCATTGTTCTCAGAACAAACAATGCTTCTCTGTAATTATATCTGGGTATCTATTACAGTCTGTTTGTACAAACACATTATCATACACATTAGGACTTCGTTTCACTATCAAATGTTATCAATTAGTTTAGTTGTAAAGCTTCATAAAAAATACTTTCTCTGTACATTTCTAGTTTGGTTAAAGGCTGATATATGTGGATATCATATAAGTTTGTGGTTTTTAATTTACATAAACCTGAAAATGTTTTTAGAGTGGTTCAACTTTTAAAACTTTGTTAAAAGGCATTAAACCTTACACTGTGCAACTGTACATCGATTTGATAGCTAAATAAAGGGTTGACAGAAATTAAAGTACAATTTTGAAGAAACATGATACATTTTTTTTCTTTTATTCTTGAAACATGAAAAAATTACAATTTTGCCAGGTAGAACTTTGCTCATAGAAGCAGTGAAGAGGCCAAACTCTGAAGCGCTTGCAGAGATCCAGAGCTCAGGAAGGAAAATCTGTTGACTGATTGCACTGAGTAATTGTTGCCTTTATGGCAAGTAAAAAATCTCCTGTTGAAATACACCATACAAAGTCCAATTTGCAAGTTAAAGACAAGACCTAAATCTAACTTAAAGTCTAAGGCAAGACTTGCAAAGTGCTTTTCCTAGATATCTTCCATCAGACTTGGCTAAGCCTGAGCTGTTTTCTGAAGAAGAACATCACACAGTTTGATATTTCTATAGATTTTACGACCATGTGTCATTTTACATCCACCAATTGTGTGCTAATTTGTTTTATCCCTCGAAACACCAAATACATACAGTGGCATTTGTGATTGAAATAAAAACAAAAAGAGCAAAGTGTTAAAGACTATGAATTAGTTTGTAAAACTTCTTAGATAGCAATACTGACTGTGACGTGTGTTTTGTCTGTTACCTCTCCAATGGCAATATTTGTATTCTAATAAGCATTAAGAACACACAAGCAGCTCCAAATTAAAATATTGATGCTGCAGAGGCCTCATATGGTTCCCCACCTATGCCTGGGAGTACCTGGAGAGTAGATTTGAAATAGGCAGGAAAGGAAACACTGCATGTGGAGCAAACTTTAATATCTAGAATGTCACCAACTGCACTGTGTTCCTCCTGAAGGGAGGTGAGTCTTTCAAGAGCTGTTATGACTCAAATTATGCTTCTTACTTGGTTTTGATGAAGAAGAGCTTATTTTATAAAGCGACTGAAAGGCTAAAATGTTCTAATTCAAATGTTCAAGGTTGTTATTCAGATGGATTCATTTTCAAACAGAAAAGCATCCATTTTTCCCTCCTTCTGCTTTTTGCTCTTTAAAGAAATGTATTCCTCCTGTCTGGGTGGATAAGAAGAAACATGTCTGGCTGTATCCAGGCTGAAGGAATTTGAAATCAGTTTGATACACCCTCCATAGAATTAATGGCCTAGATATACACAACATCTCATGGTAACTCAGTAGCCAATCTATAACTCCTCAAATGCACATACTTACAAAATAGATGGAAGAGCTGAAAACGGTTTCAGTCACAAATAAGCCTGTTTAAAAACTAACCCTTTTTAAAGCATTTTATACATCATGACCAGCAGATAACAGTATTTTGGAAAGTAATTGTCCTCAAGTGTTATAAACATGCAAAGCTTATTCTCCACCCCTGGTGATTCCGAACTGTAGAGATTTGGCTGAGAGGGAAAACTTTTCCCTTGGTGGAGTTAATGGGGTAAAAGAGGTCTGTCAGACACAAACACACTAAGTATGTGTAGCCAATCAGCTTTTGGCTTTTCCTGTGAGCATCCTGTTCCTCTGGGCCTTTTGATCCAGGAAAAGAAAGCCTATCCTTTTTCCCTTGGGTCCCGTAATACCTGCGTGAAGAGTGCCAGCAAGCAAACTTCACCCCACCATGAAAATGCCCCACACAGAAAATCCACAGGCAAGATCCTCCACTCAGAGATCATTGCAGCTCTTTAGAGCCCCCTGCTGTGGCAATGTAAAACAACAATTAATAAAAACTCCATAGCAAATTTAAAAAAAGAAAACTGAGCTGTATGGCAAGTGTTTTCTGGCTGATTTACATGAAAAATCCTATTGTTTTTAACAGATTTCAAATATGTATTCAGAAGTTTAAAAAGGAATTTAAAAAGGAGGATTACAGAATTCAGATAAGTTTAATTTGCTATTGAAATGCAAATAACTACTATATTTTTTCAGTCAAGCTGAACAGATAAAACTCAGGTGGAAAATTAAGTCCAAACCTTCAATGCTGGGTTTCAAGAAATGCAATGTTGGTGGGGAGGGGTAAAAATGCAAGATATTATTACCACTGACAGGTGAAATTAAAAGTCGTGATGGCTGTAAGAAAGTTGAACAAATAAGGCTGCAAAGGAAATGTTGTCCTCATAGTTGATTAGTTATATGGTTGTAAAATGCCTAAGTATGAGGATTTAAGAATCTTAGAAAAAATAGTAGTTAACCAATTGTAATAGCTAGTTTGTCTCAGCCATGTCCGAAATCTGTAGTTCGTTTGGGTTGTTCCCAATCTGTACAATATTGATTAGGGATAAAACAATGGTAAACCGATAACAGAGTTAAGGCTCATTTATACAGAGTGGAAGCTTGGACAGATAATTAGATTCAATTCAGTTTATTTATATAGCGCCAATTCACAACACATGCCATCTCAAGGCACTTTACGAAGACAATTCAATCAAATCACAGAGTCAGATTGGTTAAATGTTTTCTATCGAAGGAAAACCAGCTGATTGCATCGACTCACTGATTCGACAGCAATCCTTCACACCAAGCGTGCATGTAGCAACAGTGGAGAGGAAAAACTCCTTTTAACAGGACGAAAACTCCAGCAGAACCAGGCTCAGTGTGAGCGGCCATCTGCCGAAGACAACTGGGGTTCAAGAAGACAGAAGCAGACATACAGAAAGAAGCAGAGATATAAAAGGTAACTGTCATCCAGCTCCAGAGATGGCCCGTCAAGGGAAGACACAGCCAGGCAGACGAGCTTCAAACCAGCTCCCATGTCAGAGGATGAAAGGGAGCACATCCAGTTGGTCACAGTAAGAAAAACAGGACAGTAATGAAAAACAGGTCAAACTCCAAGATCTATAAACAAAGTGTTGATGGTAGCAGCCCAGACGACATTTCTCTGCAGGATGGTGCCACACCCAAACAGGAACAGATCAGACTAAGTTACTACGATGAGTAAAACAAAGAGCATAAAGCCAGAGGCTGAACTAACAACTACTGCAGAATTGGAGAATAGAGACAGAATGAAGCAGATAGAATGATGAAAAGTGGTCCCAAGGTCCTCCAGAAGTAGGTGTCACAATTAGGTAGTCACAATTTGTATATGGGGCTGCTCTGCTGCAGACCTGTTCAGTTGCCCATTTCAGTCATAATGTTTCAGATGCTTTTCAGTTGCAATGAATTAACCTTATTTACTGAAGCCATAACATGTGCCATGTTGCAGATGGCAAAAATGAAACAAACAGTAGGAATGACTGTTTTCAGAACTTTAACTTGTGCTTTTTTTTA
Organism: Jordanella pulchra; assembly: GCA_034780135.1. Classification (NCBI taxonomy): domain Eukaryota; kingdom Metazoa; phylum Chordata; class Actinopteri; order Cyprinodontiformes; family Cyprinodontidae; genus Jordanella; species Jordanella pulchra. Next base: position 18,866 of record JAUZNJ010100087.1, read on the forward strand.
ATTTTCCTGTTGTAATTTTCTATTTTACTTTTCATTTATACTCATCACTTGTTATCCGAGTAAATTCTTCTCCTATCACTTTTTAAAGAAACATGAGATTTGTTAATAAAGTGGTAAAGCCTACATTTTAACAACTTAAACTCTCCCCTTTCAAACTGTGGAGCAATGGGATTTTTCTTTGGTTGCCAGTGGTTATACTGCAGGTCCAAACAAAATGGGTCTGGGCAGTCAGATTGAACTCATTATAATTCTCAGCATCTTTTTCACAGAGGTAAAAGCTGATGTACTAATTCCACTGTAAACATCATCTTAACATAATTCACCAAGCAGACAATATAGTTTAAAAAAAGATTGTCTCAAAAAGACTGCTAAAGATCAATCCCGAGTGCCCAGTAAACCACAAAAACTGCCTTTTTGTGGTTTACTGGTACCAGTTTTTTTCTGAAATATATAGTGTTTTCACATAAGGCTACGAATTTTGTGCAGCAATCATACAATATTCAATTAAACACATTTAGAGAAAGAATTTTAATAAAAATTTGCAGCAAATATATTAATCTTTCATAAAAGAAAAACCTTGAGAAATATGAAAACTCTTTGGTTGCCCTATCTCTTATGTAAAGTCACAAGAGGAAATAGGATGTTTTTGGAAGGGTAGAACAAAGTTCAAATAAAAGCAATTTAACAATCTATAATTAAAAGCAGTTGTATGCATTTTACAAAAAAGTCTAGATAGTATCTTCTAATACAAACGTCACATGACTCGTTTTCTACAACTGTGACACAAACAGCTTTCTGTACCTTAAAATGTCTCTCTTTTTATATTCCTAAATACATTTTGCTGTGACACAAAATGCTACATCACTGCTCTCTACCAGAGGATTCAAATTGTAGTTTTTTTATTTGGTTTGAAAAACACAAAACAAAAGCCTTGAGCTGTAAACAGATAAGAATTATTTGTTTAGAATAGTCAGAGTGTGGTCCACTTGTGTATGCATGAAAGGTCTGCTGTCATCCATAACTGCAAATCATTTTTATAGTTGATCTTTTATACTGACTCAATTAAGAATACAAAGGGCACAGATCCTGGCTTTGCATTTTAATGCAGATTTAAATTGTTGCCTTGGAACTGTTGTTTAAATTAAAGCTGCTTTTTATTGGATGAGTGCTTTATCACAGATGATTTACAGTCTGCAGACCAAATCTACCATCTTAAACTAAAAAATGCATCACAGTTGTTCAAAAGATGATCAAGGACAGGTTCTGTAAGCCTTCAATTAACCAATAATGTTTTGTTTTTTGTGATTTTTTTATAATTGCAGCCAACAGTTACAGCTGCTATTTACAATACACTAAACTAGAACTAAAATTTCATTTTTCTGTTCATGTAGATGTTTGTTGGATAGATTAAGTTATTTTTTGTTTATTTGCAAAGCTGCCATAATTATGCAACTTCTTTTATGTTGAGACAAACAATCAAATCAATGATTTGAATTTTTTGTGAGAATATCATAGAAGGTTTACCTATTTCAGAAAGTTACAACAATAAGAAAAGGAATAAAATCATATGTTATGCAGTCTAAATGCACATACTGATATATTTCAGGTTTATTTCTGGTAATCTGAAGGATTATGTTTATGTCACCACATGAAAATCTAAAATTCATTGATTGGCTTACTGAGTTGTGTCATTTTATTATGCAGTATAAACATTTAATAATAATTAATAGCAATTATAGTGATACTTCTGTCATTAAAGCAGGCTTTGATGAAAATCTTGTTAGCAGAGGGAAACATTAAGTACTCTGAAGTTTCTTGGGTCTAAGACGTTTGAGAAAGAGTGTAAGTGTAGGGCAGACACTGTTTTTGGTTTGCGATTCTCCAGCAATCTGTTAGATAACCTTTGTTTTGCAATCAAATAAAGGATGCAGATAATCATGTTTTTCTACCAGTTTTCTTCCCACTTCGCTGTCATTTATAGCTTGGAATCAGCTCTTCTTAAAATGAGAATCCACATATTATTCACATTTACTTCATCATATACCTGGTCATCTAGTACTCATTAAATAAGTCTGAGAATATTTCAATAACATGACTCATTGCTGTTCAGTTGCTTGGGTAATGCTTATCTGCGTATGTTTTATTCTTGCCAGTCATTAGTGCTTTTTAAAAATGCCTGGGCTGATTTCACCTAAGGGAGCTTTTCCAAGCGCTAACATTTTTGTCTCCATGACAACTAATGTGTCAGACTCCACAAACAGCACAAAATACAGTCATTCTCACTCCCTTTCTGGAGAATCACCTGAGCCAATTCATTATGGTAATTTCTGTCATCAAAACAGAAGAGGGAGATTAGAGTAGAGACGCCCTACCTTTTCCAAACAGCAGGGAAGAGGAGTTGTTTTCTCCTAGAAAGACTTGACTTCACATCTTAATTAGAAATATATATATATA